>JTDE01000342.1:232365-252641 GCA_014338405.1 Paragonimus skrjabini miyazakii
TATGCATCTTATGTACCTCTGGTCTTCTCTTGGCACGACGATTTAACGCGGAATTGTGACAAACAAGTCATCACATGGTTCACAAATCTCATACAGAGCGATAACAACGACGGACTAAATGAGTCAGTGTTTCAGTGGATGACTATACACGCCCACGTCACATTGATTTAAATACGGAGGTTGGAAGCTAGCTGTACGCGATAATGGATTGTCGGAATTTTGAAACTCACATGAGCTACGGTTGAACCACAAGGCAAAATGTAAGAAAGTGCACTATTGCAGACGCGACCGTGTTAAGGAAATAGATGTCCAGGAGAAAAATAGAAAACGACATAGGTAGCGACTGTCAATAATGTTCCAGTAATAGAATCTGTATCGTAATGGATAGTATAAAACAGATTTTGTGGCTTGTGAGAGTTTTTCATTGCATCCATAAGTTAATCGGATGTGTGACAAATAGTGAATGGTGAATCCTAGTGCCCGTGAAAAGTCGGGACAGTTGACCTCTGTAGAGTCCGTTGGTGATAGAGTACGTTGTGCACCTGGGGTTGGGTGGACAACCAGCTAGACCTGACCTTGGTTGCAGCTCAAACTGGTCCTCAGCACAACAAGCTATGGGCGAGCCGGATGAGTATTCATCAATCAATGAGTATGTCGGATGGCGTTATACCACCAAACAGCAAATCGTGTGTAGGGTTAACCAATGAGAAGGCAGACATGCTTACCATAATGTGATTTTCCATAGAAGGGCACGAGATTGCGGAAAGCACCTCAAGGTTTGGAATCTACTGGTCTGAGGAAAAATGAAAAGACAGAAGGTCGATACCGTTAATCTGTAGCTTCGGTATACTTCTGTCATGTTGCTCATATTTTAACTAACAAACAAATGCAGTCTGATTTTCGTCCGATTTTTTTTCGAGAACGTTTCTGATGTTTATTTTCACAGAAGTCAGCAACTGTCGAATGATTAACTATCCAGAATCTTGGTGTATGCCTGTCCTAATCTCTCTGATAACAAGGAAATTTTATGGACCTGTTGGTTAATTTGTCCACTGATTGTATAGTGAAGATTGACTAGGTGTGCATAATTGGAAGATTAGCGAGTGAGTTGGATGATACGTTGAATTTAAACAACATTAGGGGAAGACCTGTTGAGTTGTTTCACTCCATCAATTCAACTTCTTCACATCATCATCACAATACTATCTATGGTTTGCTCATTAATCGAAAAACTATCTCTGCCAGGTAGTAAAGTTGTGTTCGAATCCGTTCAGTTTTTAGGATGGCTCAGCTGTTCGATATGTTTGTGCAGTTAGTAGTGATGATTTTGGAACAGCTATTACTCTTTTCTATATTTTGCTATCATATTCCAATTTAAGCAGCCATGCGAATTTTCGCGGAAGCAAAACAACCTATCATTCTCCAAAAGCTTGGAAAGCGAAAGTGGTTCTGAAGCCATCCATGTTTGCACCAAAAACTAGCAAACCGTCGCACATTTGCTTAAATTGTAAGAAAGCGCTCCTCACCAGTCAAGAAGATGCACGAAGCTCATGCATTCCCTCTGGCAACTAGAGCTTCTTCTTCAAGATCTTTCCCGTGTTCACCCGTCTCATTTTATACCCAGCCAAACCAGGAATTATCTATCAGATGCATATATTTTAATTGTCTGAACCTCTTGTAGTGGACAAGTTGGTATGTGCTATACCCTCGTCCATTAACAATTTAAAACGTCTTTCCTGAAGAACAATCGAAGGGTAGTCCCGACAGGCATCGAACTTAGTAGGGTTGGGAAACAAATCGTACACTTCCAGCAATATTTGGAAATATGATAAGTAGTTAGCTCTAGTTTAGTATGGGACCAACGGCAGCAACCAAGAGGAGGAAGAAAAGAAGCGCGTGATGGGCCACAACCGACTCGGCGGTACTCAAAAGCTCGCCAGGCGGAAAGTGCGTGGAACCTCCGAGTGCGTTAAACAACGCTCGGAAAGGTCTGGGTTAAACGACCTTGAAGAATAGGATAATAGATGAGTCGTTGAGAAAAGTGCGAGCATTCGCTGCGTGCAATTAGTTGGACGACTGAAAAAAGTGGCGGTGAGTTTGTATCAGGCCTCCTATTGCAGGCATACAAAGAATCATGTGTACAGAACAAACAAGCAGGAAAACACGGTTGCAGCCAGGATCCTTAGAGAAGCCACACGATCGCTGGTCACTACACTCTTGAACAGACTACCAGAAATCAGACAGTCAGTCCATGGCATTACCTCCCATATTCTTACTATCACACAAGTCTGGATTTCAGCAGATATAAGTGAAAATGAACTCCCACAGATACAATGGAGTCTGTGCTGTCTCCCCAAGTCAGAATTTTCCAATACTGACTCTCTCCAAGGTATTAACCTACCCCGATAAACGCGATACGCTCTAGTTTAAGAATCAGTTCTGTATTCGTGACTCGCCTTCGTCATGGATACTTACCATTCGTTCTCTGGCACCGCAACCGACAATGAGACCACTCCTACCTCAATGGACAGATTCACGTTTTCACGGCATTTCTCTTTTCTTTCTGTTATAGAATATTTCAACGCACCTAGATTCATTGGGATGTCTACATCCATCGGAATCCCAAGTTCCGATTCTCGAAATCCACAGCAATATTGAGTCGTGAGAAAGACTGGACATAACATATCAACCAACTGATAAGTCATCGTCCAGCACAGACACATTCCCCGTTTGCTCTTATTATCAAGAATAGTGAACGTTTGATAGATTGAATAATCACAGAACAACCTCAGGGGTATAGTGACCACTTACAACTAGGCTTTGACTATTTTCGTTACTGGCTTCAAAAGGCCGTGACAAATATTTCAGTCCGAACCTTTCAGAAAACACTAAGAGGTTTCCTTAGTGCAGTCCTCCTCAAGTGTGATTCAGCGGAAAAATTACCACAAGTTTAAAGTCCCAACTTGTCAAAATGACTAGACCTTTGTTCTTTGTAATTCATGAAGGTAGTCATCTCGTTCACCACTCGCACAAAACATACGCCCCCTTCTTGACGTACGTTCTCGTTCATAATCTAAACAGGTGAACCGGAGGACCTGGACGTTTTTCGCATTATACGAAGCAGGCGCAAACGGAAAAACAATCAACAAATCCAATAGATACAGACAAAATTCTCACTGGTAGCTTGTAAAACTTTCTTTTTAAGTGTATGCACCATAAATGAAAAAATGAGCTCTGTGGGTTTACTCTAAAGTTGCTCGACCAGGAAACTTCGTTCACAGCCCAGTTGTTTGTCCAGACATTCAGGAAGTGTTAGTTAGTGGTCTGCAACGTGGTATCACCGAATTGACATCCTGTTCTTCCGCGGAAAAAATCTCAACATCTACTCCTGACGGTCAACTTCTCCGTGTCCGACTTTCAGAAAGGAGCTTTAACTGAAAGTCAGTCTTGATGGTACTACTGAAGAGGACGTTGTCCAACATCAGATCCTAAAAGAAACAGCTTTCATTCTATCTGAACAAACACTCCTGACTGGTACTCTTCCCCAGGCTTGGAAATATGCCATTATCACACCTGCATCAAAGGCTGACTATCGACACTCTCCTACTAGGTATCAGACGGTCAACCTTGCTAGCATCCTATCAAAGTTAACGGAACATTTGATAAAACACGCCATCATTAAGCATTTCTTCTCAAATAGCCTTTTCTACTGTACTCAGCATGGCTGTCTTCCTAGTCAGTCATGCGCAACCAGTATGCTAATCTTCATGGATAGCCTGACAGAGGACAGGGACATTGATCACGTCCTAGACGTCATCTTCTTTCATTTCGCCGGAGACTTCCACCGTGTCCCACACGGCTCTCTGGTACATAAACTGGAAGCTAATGACACCTAGGGAGAGATTCTGCGCTGGATTATGTCCTTCTTTGACTGTGTGCTATTTTCCATAACATAACCGCGCTCAGTTCCTCTGGTTAGATGAGAGTCATTGACTGTTGCCATGAAGGAGAGGGTTTCGAACGATTTGAGCAGACAAATCAATGGCTCCGACTGTGTTCACTCCATGATCATGGTGCTAAAAAAAAGGAAGTACGGTGGGATTTTGCAATGACTTGATGGTGCCAACTAGTCAAATTACGGTAGCTAGAATTCATAACCCTAACGACCGGTGAGCTACTGGGCAAGACGGTCGGTGCTCGGTTATTGTCGAAGCTGGATTTAAGAAAAGCCCCTTAGGAAAACCGTCAATGCCAGAATCCAAACACCTTACAGCGTTCCTAAAAACTGATGAAAATTTTCATCGTTGGAAACGTTGTCGTGCCTATCAATCAACTTACAGAAAACCAGCTTTAGAGGTACAGCCTAGAAAAGCGGCAAACTAGCAAACGTCAATTGGCATTGTTAGGACCGACTGGAGTGTTTCGGGCCTGTGGACCGAGAACGTACGAGCTTACAATCGGCCGCAAGGTCAACGCCAGATATCTATACCCATCACTGATGCAAACAGACGCGCATAAACTACCACGTCTACACTGTGTGACCCGTGACATACCAACACGAAAACACCGATCAGCTGGTCAAAGAACACAGACCACCTGTTACGTTTTTGATGTACTTTGGAGTTAGGACGGAAGCATCACCGTCACCTGTGTGTTCCAAAGTCGGGCTAAAACTTAGGCTGCGTTCTGATTAGTCGCGCCCTCATCGGCTAACAGCCCACTCATCCACACACACACAAGAACGATGCTTGTACATGTGAGAATCTGGTGTGTAGTTTCTCTGGGTCGCGTGTTTTCTCTACCGCAGTTGTCTGTATGGCATGGTGAGGACTGCACCTGAGTAACAATAAGGCAGACAGCAAAACGTTTAGGGCAAAAATAAGGTCGGGTCTTTCTTCTCTTCCCTCGACCTCTGCAGGAATTCTCCAACGGTCCGTGCTTGGTTCTTTATCGCTCCAAATACATATCAATCAGTTTTCCGACTTTACTTCAAGCAACGCATGCCCTCAAGCTAACGACTTAAATTTCTGGAATGTTGATGATCCCAGTGCATTACAGGATGATCTTGTTGGTATTTAGTGTTCGTCAGATGGGTGAAGTCTCTCTCTAAACCCAGCAAATGTGCGCATGTCACTAAGAGGAGACTTCGGGAACTCACTCGTGACACATAGTGTAAAATCAGTCAACATTCACGACTATACGCAGTCTATCGGAGCAGCTGTAAACCTCTTGATTCTGAGTAGAATAAAACAGAATATTGAAGGTTTATTCAGATAAAACTGCTTCTGTACATAAATAAGTATTGATTGACAAATGATACAACTTACCACCCAGTGAACTCTGAGCACAGAAGTTAATCGTCAGCAATTATCAGTCAATAATGCGGTGATGTAAACAACTCAATGAGGTGGTACAAAATAAACGAGAAGTGGAGAGTTCAAACAAGAGTCCGTAGTACAAGTTCAGAGTATGTTACGTGGAACAGTGTGAGAAATGTCCGACCAGTATTTAATGTAATCAATACATGGGATATATATGAAGGATCTACAGTACGCTAATTTTACCAATGGGGTATAGGTATAAGAGAAGTTGGGACTCACATTGTACAGATGGTCGGTCGTGGCTGCATAGTGGGACGGTAACGCCGCGGGGCCGGGTTTGAGGACTAGGCGGTTCGAGCCTCCGGTGAACGTTGTGCAGTCGCGCTCTCAATTTCACTTGTATTAATCTGAACATAAATTTCATTGATTCTAGCCAAAGTCAACAAATACTGTGCACAGTGCAATGGCTGTCTCGAAAGTTGACTTGAAAAAAGCCTAGGGGTTTTACTGACGTCTGGTTTATCCTTCTGTTATCACTACCAGATGGCTGCTGAAGAGAAATGAGAAATCATCAAGTGACAGGAAGATCCTTCCCCCATATGTTTTACAAAAGCTTCCCGTGGTCTATACAAGAATACTGCTTGTGTGTGTCAGTCATACTATGTATACCGACCTCAGAAAAGCTATTCGCCATTGAACATGTCCAGCGAATAACCACCAAAACGTTTATCTATCTGAGGCTTTCCTTTCATGGGACTTCTCTTGAAATTCTTGAACTCTATCCATTTGAGCTGTAAAAAAACCTCCGCGGTGATTCATTCGTCACACACGTTTCTTTCGCGTAGGGCTGGTGCAGCAGTTCTTTACCTCATTGACCGATTACAATCGAAATAGTCACGACAGGAAGCTTTACAAGCTTCGATTTCGGACCTTCCTTGAGCAGCATTTTTTCCCTTCAGAGTTATTAATCACTGGAACTACCTTCCATCTTAGCTGCAATTCTGAAGATCACTTCAAAGTGTTATTAGATTCTCACCTACATAAAACAATGTTAGATTTGCAATTCTAATTTCTTGTTAGTAATTATCCTAATCCCCATGAACGGTGCTACACTCTACCTTAATGACTGCTTTTCAGCTCACCAGAAGTCAGCTGGAAATTGAAACAGCCAGTGATTGCATTCGGGTAATTTAGGCTTCCAACCTTACAATTAGCTCAAATAGCTGTTTATGTGCACATATACATTGATTATGGAGTATGACAGTAACAGCCCTTGGTGTTGAAAGCATTCGTATTCCGACAGCTCTTGAGTGGCATTAGCGAACTTCGTAGATACTTCGAAATTCTCATTCCAGTTTCTTTGGTGGCCAACATCTACCAGGTGGGCTTCTCCGAGTCAGTGAAAAAACTGTTCTGGTAGGTGTTCTGGAACCTCTTCTGATAGCTTTCCTGTGGTCCACCCAACATAACCGATTGGATAACAACAGGTGAATGAGACGAACTATCTTTGAGGTGAGGCAGTGGGACTTGCTGGTTTTGAACGGTATGACAGTCTTCATGGTAGGGTAGGTACTCTCAAGCACAGTCGACAGTTAGTGACTAATTTACGCGTTGCTAATCTCGCCCCTCCTCCAGTAGGCTGGTGTGGTGGTGCTGTGGTAGAAGGCGCGTCTCCTAACGAAAAATAACCAGGACAAATCACACCACATCGATCAGCCGGCCCAGCTCGGATGGTATATTCGTGGGTGGTGGTATGGTTCCACTCAGCCAATCAGATTGCAGCCGTGCGGTCGAACGCCTGTGCACTATCTGGACTTTGATTTTTCGCGTTGCTTTCTGATGCCCCCTGTTACATAATTTTCTCGGACGCCCTGACCGTTTCATTTGATTTGCTCTGTGTCTGACTGCCACGTACGGTAATCGTTTCGTCCTATGAATTTAGTGCTTCTGTGGCCCAATTTTGTCTAGTTCTTCCAATGAACGGTGTTGTCGCGTCTCTTCTCATTTCTCGGTTTTGGGTCAAGCGATTGAGAGCGTAACCAAGACAACAATCAAATAGGGTAAAACACTGGACTATACTAGTCGTGCATAATGCAACAGCATTGGGAACAACGTATACTATTAGACCAGTCCATGGATGGGCTGTCAGCAGCAGCCCGGAAACAATTGAAGATTGCTCTACTCGCCCGCCCGATAATTTCGGACGAGTTGGTTGACTCGGCTACTCACTTGCTGGCTGAAAACTGGTCGAGTAGATTAAGTTCAGGAAAACCTTTCAACCATATGTGATTGTCGTGAGGACTTAATCAAGCTTTGTTAAGACCCGAAAACTGATGAAGTAAAGACAACTGAATATGAGCTTGATGTTCGCTAAACAGAATTTCGCAGTCGCGTCAAATGCGAAAGACGTGAAGATCGGAGCGATACTGAAGCAAGAAGGAGGAGCTATGGAATATGCTAGCAGGGTTGTAACATCAGTCAAAAACAGTAATTGGAACGACAGAAAAGTAACGTTTCGTGATTGTTCTTGTGCTCAGATAATGAATATAATGCTCATTGGGTTGCTTCATTCACCTGGAGACAGGCCACAAACTTTTGAAATGGATCAAGTCGGATTAGACCCCTTGAAGAAAGTCTGCATGTTGGGCCTTCTGGTTTCAGAAGTGTCAAGTCACAATTAACCCGACAGAAGCTCACGCTTTAAAACGGAATAATTATGACTATCAGAGAAGTTTGTAAGGAAGTATATCGTTCTCAGTCGTAAGTCCCGATCGACGGAAACATTCGCGAAATCACAGTGGGGTTAGCTACCAAAGATGAGGGTTGGAAAGATATGTTGTCATTGATTTCGCTGACCCATCGCCCCATATAGTAAGGTACAGCGAATGCCACGACTGACAATTGATAAGAGGACTGGTTTGTGAGGAGATCAACGAACGAAAATGTGTTCACTAACAAGACCAGCAAGTTTGACGAAATGCGACTTCATAGTCATACAAAACGTTGCCATGACGTGATCAACTCCTAAATTAACTGGTCGTTGCGCTACGTCCTAATCTGTGTTGAAGATACGGTGACTGACAGGGCTTGAGTACAACAGGCCCGAGATATTGTGGAAAGGACCCTGTGTGCTTGTGAAACATCACGGTATACCAGTAAACCTGATCATGAACAAGTGGCGTGAGCGTTCGAGTTCGCGGAAGTCAGCAGTGGTCGGAAAAGAATGCACACTCAGTGAGTCAACACCGTCTTCACAAAAGCGAATAACATTTAAGGAGCAAAAGCAGTCGCAGTTGAAGCAAACAATCGAAGCGGGACGATTTGGAGAATATAACCAGTCGGACCACATTTCACATACGGAGTTGTCTTGCTGAATTATCAAATGTCACTGAAACAATAAACAGTGTTTCTCAGGAACAAAATTTTGATTGACGCTCATTTAGTTTCGGGACAATCCGTATGTGCAAACGAATGTTTACTTTGTCGTGCGACGGAAACATATGCCACCCATTTCGATTCATTAGACAAATAATCCTCGTTCCACTTTCGTTGTTGGCACACAACATTGTGATCCGACCATGTTTACTATGTTTAATGTACTATTCGATTAGGTCTGATTATTGTTTGTAGTTCGCACGTATCACAAGTAATTATAAAAGGCTAATGAATGTTACCGAAAACAGTTGTTTACACAATTGACTTCCAGTAAATTTTATGAGACTATGGAGAGTAGTGAATCAATGAGACACGGTGCAGACTTTGACGAAGCAACGTGACGAAAATTAGCTCTCACATAGGAAAAGCAAACGTTTGTACGAGGTTTATCAACAAGTGTGCTGACAACAAAGTGTATCCGAGGCATTACTGGACTGTAATATTGTAGAAGTGTAGCGCACAACCCACCACCTGACGAATATTCGTGGCCAGCAAGAACAGATTATTAATCAGTAGTCAGTCACAATGTTTGTTTGCTAGTGAGGTTAGTCTCGAAGGCCGAATTGTTGAGCTATATTTAAAAACAGCACCCGAAAGACGAGTAGAACGGAAAGTCAAATTTATCAGCTGACTGAACCTAATCGGACTGCAGGCAGATAGACCGAAACAGTAACTACTCATCTGTAGATTTTAATCTCAGTCTTTTAAGGGGTTATCACTAGGCCCGAAATCTTGCTGACAAAAATCAAAACATAACTGGTTGGACACAAGCTAAGTTAGAAAGCCTACGTCAAAGCTGGTGAACTCATCTCGACCCCAGAATTTATTGTCTAGCATTATAATTTTGATCTTCTTAACACATGCTTTAAATACCTGAAAACAGTAGAGTATTAAACTGTAGTCTGTTGTAACGGAACACATAAGACAGCCGCAATCAGGTACGAAATATTTACCAGCAAAACCTAGTGGGAAGACTTGATTAAATCGATAAGACGTCGTCGTTACTGTCAGGCAAATCAAATTTCACTGACGCAGAAGAGAATGAGGATAAAACAACAACAATAATGAATAAAACCGTCTGAAACTATCCTTACGAAGTGAAGCTGTCACATACTATTGATTCACCTCCGAGTACATTATGTGGTTAGTCCTTATCTCTATGAGCTTTTTAATGCCCATAAAGACGAAATGCCTTTAGGGTTGATTCTTGGCATTTATAGAATTCTCGAATCAAGATCTGCGAAGATACTGAAACCGGTCAGTTCACAGCTGACCACACTTTGGAGTTCAGTGGCACAATGAGATCAATTAACTGTATGAATCATAACATCGTCTCCCTAGATATAATCTCTGTGTCCATGAACACAACAAGACGATATGCTAGCGAGTATCCGTCTCATCATATTGTGGGCAGCCAAAGTGATTTCGGTGTTCCTACAGACAAAATGAAAGAATTACTATGGCACGGCGTTTTAAACGTTCAGTTCAGCTCGACATAGAGGCCTGGATACAAAAGGATTGTGCAGTAATAGGTCCGGCCCTCAGTCTGCTGCTCACAGACATGAACAGAATTAAACAGAATTAAACTTTAGACCAAAACATTACCAGTAATTAAAGTCTCCGCAGTCGTTATGTGGATTAATCAATTTGTCTGGTCAGAAATGATGATGATATTCAGACCTTGGTGGCTGACTTCAGTTGTGTGCACCCCAACATTAAGTTACTCACTGAAGTAGAAAAGAATAGAATGCCTTTAATCTGTGTACTACTTTTCCGTCAAGTGGACAAATTTGTGCAAAGGTGAGCCCACAGAAAGTGAAAGGCTTAGTGAAGCAATGTAATTTCATAGCAGAAGTTACTGTTATCAGAGTCTGCAATACGTCTGTGTGTGCAAAACTCTCCATTTGTCCATGCTACCTGAAGAGTGAACCCCTCGATAGCAATGGTCTCGTGTCACATTTCGGCCCCGTGTGTCACTCTCAAGTTCCCCCTCCACTTTCTCTAGTAAACTTTGGGTTGAACATGGGTGCTATTTGACATCCAATAAGACATGACCCGGTTTCCGTACCTACTACAAATACATCTTATGCAAATGCGAAATTTTGATTAGAATGACGAAAAAATTGCTTCCACAAATGACTTACTAGTCATTAGCAGTGTATACCTAAGGTTCCTAACAGATCACAGTTGTTGTGTCCAATCGAATGCCAGTGAGCAATGCAGTTGGCCAATCAGATTGCTCTGACCTTCAAGCGAACGATGACACATGCGGGCAGCGGCTGCCCGTACTATGTGGACTGACAATTTTCCGTAACGTATCGTGAATCGGTTGCTCTAATAAAGCTTACTTATTACTGGTATTTTCCGTCGTTCTTGAATACAACAATTGGCGTCGCTCGACCAAACCCGCATTATGTCAAATTCACTACAAGCCCCGGATTTATTTCGGACCAATCCTACCGTGCAACCTTCGGTTGAAAAATGGACGTCATGGCGATCTACATTCATCGATTACGTGAAAGGGTTGCCAGTTTTCAAATGTGAAATCAAACTGACTGAGGATCACATGTTGAAGTTACTGAGATTGAGATTGGAGGACGAAGGTAGACGGTTGTTCGATGCCCTAAACCTACAGTCGAAAGTTACGTTTTCGGATGCCCTAGCTGATCTCGATAAACATTGAGGATTACGGACGAATACTTATACTTCACGGTTCAAATTCTCGTCGTTACGTCAAGCGGCAGGAGAAGATTTGAACGGATTGATTTCTAGATTGCTTTGTTCAGTCTGCCAATGTGAGTACCGTACGGTGCCGCAAAAGAAAATTGAGGAAGCTCTTCTGATACAACAGTTAATTTCTGGCGTTCGTGACTCAAGGATTCGAGAGACATTATTGATCGAGAATTCAGTGAAACTTACATGAGAGAGGGCTTGCGATCTGGCAAGGGCCAAGGTTCAGGTCGATGATCAAAATAAATTGTTTTCTACGATATCCCAATCTGCGACGATTTCTCGTATGAAAGAAACTACGGGTTCCTGTTTGAATTATTCGAAACATACTGTGTGCTACCGGTGCGGAAGTCCAAAACACAAGGTTAATTACAACAAATGCCCCGCAATCAACGCTACATGCAGATTATGTAATAAACCTGGTCACTGCGCGAGCTTGTCGCTCCAATTCAGTTGCTGCTGTCACGGAAACGTTGGAAGATGTCGAGCTAAAGGAATGTCCTGGAAGTGAAAATATTTTTTCAGTGCATGAGAAAAAACCGCAACCTTCATCGAAAGCCTGTGAACCCCCTCTTCCAATCGCTGACACACGTACTGTGTTTTTTGAGGTCGGTGGTAGAACAATTTCGTTGTGCATGGAAATTGATTCAGCCTCACCAATTACACTTGTACCCTTGGATTTTTATACAAAGTATCTGGTGAATTTACCAATATCACCTTCTTCGTATACGTTCGGAAGTTATTCCAGCAACCCTGTACCGATTAAAGGATTTGTTACGTTGTCCGCTTTTCTCAACAATACGTCCAAAAGCGAAGTAGCGGTTTACATTTCCTCTACGAATACTAAACCACTTTTGGGAAGGAACGCTATGATCGTCCTCAGAATTGGTTCTTCCATTCACAAGATGATTATAGCAAACACTAACGTTTCAGATTTGAAATTGATGTATCCCAAACTCTTTCTTGATGGAGTCGGAAGAATTCCAGCTGGAATGCACCAGATACGTTTGAAACCCAACGATGTACTGATGACAATTGCTCAATCTCGTCCTGTGCCGTTGGCCAAGCGTGAGTTGATTCCGGATGCCTTGAATAACATGCTTAAACATGATTTGATTGAGAAAATTCAGTGCTCGGAATGGGTCCACCCACTCGTGGCGGTTCTCAAGAAGGACGGAACAGTACGCGCTTGTACAGATTTACGTGCTCTGAACAGACACATTATTGTAGAAAAGTTTCCCTTATCCACGGCAGGTGAACTTATTGTTAAAATGTCGGGTGCAAAGTCCTTTTCCAAATTGGATATCAGCCAAGCCTACTATCACATGCCACTTCTACAAGAATCACGACCCCTTGCGGCATTTTTAACACAGGATGGTCTATATCAGTACAAAGTCCTTCCTATGGGATTGTGCAGTGCCCTTGCCGCGTGGTAAAAGTTCATGACACTTTCATTATCCGATCTCACTGAATGTGTGATTAAGTAAATTGAATCTTCGGTTGAATTTGACCAAATGCCAATTTACTGTACAGGAAGTCGAGTTCCTAAGCCATACCATATCGAACGCAGGTGTGAAGCCATGTACAAAAATACATTTGCAATTCTGAACTGTCCTAAACCACGAACAAGTGACGAAGTGAGACGATTTTTAGGTCTCTGTAATTATTACCTTCAACATTTTCGCAATTTTGCCACGATCTCGGAATCACTGCGTGGAACACTCAAGAAAAATACTGATTTCGTTTCGGGCAAATAACAAGAGGCTGCTTACCGGTCTATTCGGAATTTGGTTGTTTCGGCACCCATCATGGCTATATTCGATGAGAGCAGTCCTACGTTTGTCTCCACTGATGCACCTAATGTTGGTTTAGGTGCTATTCTTTCGCAGCTCCAAAATCAAATTGAAAGGGTGGTGGCGTACGCCTCACGAGCATTATCATCCACTGAAATGAATTACTCCGCAGGAGAGAAAGCCCTAGCTTGTATGTGGGCATGCTAAAAGTGGCATCTGTGTTTATTTGGTCATTGCTGTATATTACGAACTGATCACGCTTCCCTTACGTTGTTACTCTGTCGGAGAAATAAAGGTCAAAAGCCCATTCGCATTAGCCGATGGTACGCTTGATTACTCAATTACGATTTCCAAATGCAACATGTTTCCGGTACCCATAATCAGGTAGCAGATGCGCTATCACGTTTACCTGTCGCCAATCAGGGGGAAACTGAAGACATCGATGACGACAGATTGATTTCGTGTTTGAACGACAGATGTACAGGAACTATCTCTTTAAAGCGTATTCAAGAGCATATTGCAAACGATTCATCATTCACAGAAGTTCAGCAGCATGTAATAAACTCCTGGCCCGATCGAAAGCTTCTGAAGGCAGAACTGATTCCTTACCATACTATACGAGACGAATTAACTGTCGTTAACAAGTGTCTGTTACGTGAGGCCCGCTTCGTGATACCCGAATCTCTCATTGCGGATGTACTTAGAAGTGGACATGAAGGACATCCCGGTATTGTGAGAACCAAGGCACGAACTCGTGAATACTACTGGTGGCCGCGTATGAATTCGAGCGTGGGAACCGCTGTCAGGGATTTTGCGGCTTGCCAGTATTCTGATAGGATTTCAAAACCCATCGAATACCCAATGCAACCTTGAGTGAAGTTGGCAATAGACATAATGGGCCCGTTTGAAAACGTTCCACAAAACAAAAAGAATGCTCTTGTGGCTACTTGCTTTTGTACAAAATGGCCGGAGGCTCATTTATGTGGAGAAACTACAACGACTGTCATTTTTAACTGGTTACGACACTTGTTCGCACGATTCGGCTTACCGGAGGAGATTGTAACTGATAATGGATGGCAGTTTCGCAGCTACGAATTCAGTCAGTTTTTGAATCATCATAATATCCGTCATGTGCGTACTGCTCCATAAAACCCTTCGGTTAACGGAATGGTGGAACGCCTGAATCGAACGCTGAAGGAAACGATACAGTCAGCTCGACTGGAAGGTGAATCTTGGGATTCGGCGTTCCTGATATCCCTGGTAGTTTACAGAACCACACCACATACTGCTACAGGTGTGACACCAGCGAAGTTAATGTTTGGTAGAGAGATACGAACGAAACTTAATGCGGCGCACATACAAAGATCGATAATAAATCAAGAAGAATTAGAGAGGAGGAGAGGGTACCAAGAGAGCTACAAAAAAGCAGGAAATCAATGCACAGTTGGCACTTACGTGAGAGTGAAAAAAAAACACATTAAAAAGGCGAAAGTTCGCTTTCTGCACCGGTGGCAGTGGCAGAAGTGAGAGCTCCAGGAACCTACCTATTGGATAACAATTCAATGGTCAATGCAAGACGGGTGTGTACTGCGTTAAAGAACACGAAACCTAGAGAAGAACCCGCAATCGTTGAGCCGGTAGGAAGCGACCAAATACCAAGAGCTCCAAGTCTTCCACTAAGGTAGGGACGGACAAAATATCGAACGCTGAAATACGGAATGTCAGACCCGGAGTGCGGAGGTGGTGTTGTGTCCAATCCAATGCCAATGAGCCATGCAGTTGGCCAGTCAGATTGCTCTGACCTTCAAGCGATCGATGACACATGCGGGCCCTGTTTAGTCCAATATTATGACAAAAGCTGTAACCAAGGAGACAGTTTAATAAGAATTCTAGTTTTCGGGCGATGAAGACAAGCCAAACCTCCACCACAGTAGAAAACCTACAACCCTGCGTGATTATGCACAGGGTAGTACACAAAACAGCATATGCTCACCTGGCGACTACCAGCTATTATCCTTCATTTGTCTTATCGAAGTTTTTATCCAGCTACTCATGTAACTGCTATCTGTGCTACACACGAAGCACATATAAACAGTCATCTGTCTGCGTCAGAACACATGTTCCATATGAGTGACATTTAGCAACATTCATAGCAAAATACATAACACGAACTAGAAACAGAACAGAACTTCAAGATGCTCACTCTGGAATTTGTCGAAACAACTAGAAGCATTTTTCAGTTTACCGAAGCGATAGCACTACCATATTTCCGCATGAAAATTAAACTAACTTATCATGCCTTCATAGTTACCATGACAATAACCATCAATCCATTTTGAAGTTCAGACTCGATTATAATTTTCTCCCATTGTTACTGAGTTCCTCAAATCATGAGTTCCGCCCCTAGCTTATTTCTCACGTTTAAACATAACTGGTTGTTCACGTGTGACCAGTATTCTGACTATTTTAATCCGGAGACCAACGTACTTTGTACCCATCATGTCTATACTAGACACCATTACGTGCACCAATTACTTTGGAACTCACCTGAGGAAGAGTCTTGTTTAGAGGAGTGCAACAGTGCATCGTCTATGGCCTAGCTGGTCAGCTAAACCGTATTCCCCTTGGGCACTGCCGATACTTGGTAGACAATCTGACACATCTCCGTCCCCACCCGCCCAACACGCGTTCCACATAAACAATCTTAAGTTTCTCGTGTTTGCTCAATTTGCCAACGATTACGGATCAGTGGCGCTAGTGTTATCATATTTCTGTTGAGCAATTTGCGATATAAGGAAGAGTGAAAGAATGAGCTAGTGAAAATCGTGAACGCAATGGTGCCGCACAACTGCTGTCCCACTATAACGTAGTGCTCTGATGTTTGCTTACGGTTACCTTGTTGTCTGTAGGGTGCTAACTCATCAAATTTGTCCCCTGTGCAGATTACGTGAACAATCATGATCTTGTAATCAGTCACCTCCCCAAAAATTTTCACTTTTCTGTATCTCTGACTAGCTCCTGTTATGCATGGGCCAAGTTGAACTTTCTTAAAAACGCTTTACCTTCCAAAAGTCTAATTTTCTAAACTGATGATCCAGTGAACCGGTTACCACCGGAGTTGACAAGCGAATGCAAAATTCAAAATATTTCAAAAATTGTAAGTCACGCAGATTACACTTTGAAAATTTGAAGTGCTCGATACCGACCTTTGATAAAACTTAGCTGTTGTGTCCAATCGAATGCCAGTGAGCCATGCAGTTGGCCAATCAGATTGCTCTGACCTTCAAGCGAACGATGCCACATGTGGGCAGCGGCTGCCCGTGCTGTGTGGACTGACAGCTTTCCGTAATGTATCGTGAATCGGTTGCCCTAATAAAGCTTACTTATTACTGGTATTTTCCGTCGTACTTGAATACAACATTAGCGTTTCCTCATACAGAATTAGCAGAGCTATTATGTCATCGAATCTATCATTTACTGACCAGCAAAACTAGCAGTTCCAAACTGAACAAAGAAAATCCCGTGTGGAAAAAATAGAAGCAATGGCTAACCTTAATTTTATCTTCACTCACAGATGAAAAGAGCGTTAATCATTTTCATCGCTACTGAAACTATTGTTCCAAATCCAAAATAGAAAGGTGGCAAAAGAATTGCCTACTCAAAAATTTCACACATACAGCGTATACATAAATATCACATAGAGCAAGCTCATTTGCAGTTTACTGTAATACTGAGACCACAGTTGTCAGTGCCAAGTTCATGTATGGAAACCACCATTTCATGCCAGAGTACAATCCAAAGTTCTTTCTTATATTTTCCCCTGGTGACTTCAATCGCACAGTACGTCTGACTACTGACGAGTAGTATAGTGTGATCGTTCAGGCTCATCACTGTATGGTTAGGAACAGTAAGCATCCATTCACTGATCCGAACGTGATTACGAAAGTACACGACTCTCGACTTTGAGTGCATACAACCTACACAGGAAAATTCGTCTGTTGTCCTTAAACATTTTAGTGATCTTTGCTGGCCACACGGGACAGTTGACTAGTACACATCAACAGTAACATGAACAGCGAGACAAAAACAAAGAAACACCCTGTCCGCACGGGAGGAGAGGATAGCTTGCCGGTGAATTTGTACGAACGTAGAATAGGTGTGCTCAGCAGCAATGCGAGTGATACAAAGACATAGTTATTGTTGTGAGCAGAGAATGCGAATGGCACAAAGATGCCTTATTCGGAAAATCAACAAAGTGGTTAGTCGGTTCAAAATCACCTGAAACAAAAACACCCATTTGCACACAACACTGATCCAGGGACATGACGGTTGCCAATGTCGAGCTTACGTAGGGAAAATAACATCTCATGCCAGTACAATGTTCCTTTTTGTGTTTTTCCGCCTTTACTTCAATACCCAAATACGTGTCTCTGTCTTACTACTGACGAGTAGTATAGCGTGGTCGTCATTTCTCACCGAACTAGCCCAGAACGACAGAGCACGACAAACCATCCTGCCTAATGTTCGTCTTTCTAGTTCCAGAGTTAACAACGAAAAGCGCGATCAATCGATAAGTATGGAGGAAATTGACTGTGTCGACAAGATAGTGCGAGTATCGCGCTCATGGAAACTAAAAATCTAACTGCTCTGTTGTCATTTTCTGCCGATCGCCCTATAGACCGAGTATGGTCCCCACAACACAATGCGGTAGACACACCTATGGCTGTGGACAACACCAGCAGTTTTAGTCATCAATAGTTAATAACAGGTCTGATAACTGTGGTGTGACCTTCTTACGAAATTCAAACAAATGGTAAGTTTCGACGAAAATGTATTCATTTACAAATCAGAGGTATATTTGTAAAGCGTACTTAAAGCAATTGGTAGACTGCACGTTCAGTGTGCTTTGGTAAAATGCTTTTTTCCGCTGTAAGTATTGATGATTCTTATCCAACAATGCTGCCCAATTTATTGAGGGCTGTTCATGCTCTGCTTGGTTGCATGATTTTGGTCAATGTGTTCGATCGCATCAATCAATGCACACATGCCATTCGGTCATCCTGTCGTTGAACTGTTGGTGGGCGTATCCCACTTTGTGTCTTTTAGGGCCAGCAATCAATTACAGGCCGAACCGAATTTTGTGCGGGAGATGTCAACTCATGTTGAGGAAACCTGGTAACCGTCGACAATGGTGACACTCCTAGTGCGGTGGATACTAGCGGCCGTGATATACTACTCAAACCACTGCAATTCAGTAGTAGGACCAGAGCATATATTTTGACGTCGTACAAGCCGCAGGAAAAATGCAGAAAAAAACATGAGAGTGCAGCATCGCCCATAATGGTCCCTGCTGCTTAATGGAACTGTGCATTGACGTCTGCAGCAGCCGAGACGATCTGGGGTCGAATACGGCGTGCAAATGAGTGGTTTTGTTTCAGGTTTTGTTTAAATGCTTAACCCATTTGTTGTTTTGTCGAATAAACAACCCTTGTGCCATCCATGTTCTTGGATCACAACACTAGAAGGAATACCATTGCTAATTCGGTTTGACCTCCGTCTTCTTGAACGAAAACCATTAAGAATCGAGGCAAATACAACCAGGTTTCTCCTAAGGTTTCTGTCCGCATGTATCACAAACATGCACGTCTTTGCTCAAGATCATGTGACTAATCGTTTCGTTTCGGAGAAAAACTAACAGAAGTTCATCAACTCTGCTTAACAAAGGTACAAGCTCTTGATGAACTACTATTGTCAAGTAGTTGATAGGATGAGTTGTATCGTGTGTAGAACCGTAGGTTATATCAAATCCGATTTATCGAGACATCAGATCGAACACACAGACAACTTGTATACCAGAACCCTTGGGGTAGGATGACGACACCATCGGCTTCTCAATGTTGATATCAACCAACTGCATTTTGCTGTGTTACAGGGCATACGCAACACAGATTCACGTGCACGTGAACAATCTCAAATTCCTCTGACCTGTGAATATCATACGATCTTACGAACCGGAGGTATTTTTACGTGAATGAACAGGGCAGTTTTCCGTGTTCGAACCTCATAGACCACAAACAAACACGATTAGCGAGATCTGTCTCGGATCAGTCTGTCACAGTGGCCGAAGCAACAAGACGCTTGTACATGTCACTCACGACAAGATGCTTGCGCTGCGCCACCCGCGGACCTACTCGTCCAACACGTATCCGGTGTGAACCCGAAAGTATAAGACCAGTAGATTTGTGTGTGTGAGAGAGAGGCATTTTTGTCCAGTCAGTCAATGCTGGTTAACCAGTGTGTAGGTTAGGGTCAAAGTGAATAACTTATCTCTCGGAAATTGAGAACAGAGAGCTTACAATGACAAAATTGCAACTGGTAAGAAACCTATATTGTGAATGTACGGAAAGAGATAGTTCACTAGAAGTGTAGACATAAATGTACTTTATATTGGAGGAATATGAGAAGCAAAAATTTGGAGCTGGACCGACAACCAAACAAGACATTTATCAAACAATGCACTAACGAAGCTGGGGAAAAAGTAAGTTAGAAATCCACCATGATCCAAGTTTCTGGATGGGAGTGCGAATCGTTTAAAAAATGCATCCCACCGTTGGTAAATACGACCGAAATAAAAACAATGATTGACATAACCTACTTGAGCGTAACGTCCTCGCCGTCGATTTGAAGACGGTGTTCTGTGAGCATGTCGATAGCACCATGTAGTCACATTACCACGACCTATCACAAATATTGTTCCTTCGTACACCGCGCGCTTGTATTCACAGCCGCGGATCTGTCACTCGTTGAAACTTCAGGAGTCCATTATGATCGCATTCATCCAGATCGTCTGGTTCAGGACTAACTCCTCCCAAGATTTTAGATCGATGTTACAACGCGAAAGACCAACCTGGATAACATTATCATATGTCAGTTTTTGACCTTAAAGATATCACCTACCTGGTTTCAGTTGACCGGCTGTTTCCGAATCCTTTCATCA
>JTDE01000342.1:267432-278138 GCA_014338405.1 Paragonimus skrjabini miyazakii
TATATATATATATATATATATATATATATATATGTAGACCTTGATTGACCTTGAAAAATCCTACCTTAACTGACTCACTAAATGTAGAATGCATCAATCAGAGAACAAAGGGAAACGTGTGCTAAAATTTAGTTTCTGTATGCTATGGCGCGAAAGGGGTAAAATGCAGATTCACAAAACATTTTTCAGATTGACCTCGTAATATTAACCAATTTTGGGGAAACTAGACTTTCCTCAACAAATATACTATTTAGTATTAACCCAAAATTTATCAAAAGCTGATAAAGTTTGCGTTTTCACACGCCTTCAAGTTGTTTTCGTACCCGTAATGAAAAAATATGATTTCAATTACAACTGTATTTTCCCGAACTGTTCTTACTACTTTGGTTTACAAAATTTTAACTTGTGCTGAGTTAGCACGTATTCGAATTAAAGAAATAGTTGAAAAATTGACTCTCCTGTATCCATTTAATCAAGAGAACGAGAAGACATGTTGTGAAGCAAACATTTCGTATATTCTTATCAGTCAGCAACATATAACACTCCGTTACTTTGGTTTAGCATACAGCATCAAAACAATTAAACAAACAAACTTTATTTGGGGTGGGGTGAACGGTCTCATTTTCACGGCAACAAGATTGATTGCGTCAGTACCTGATGTGTGGACACCAAAACTACCTTGGGTCAGATTATTATATAGATTTACTTTGATGCCTTTAACGAATCAAGTGGGTCTTTCGAGGTCAGTTTTGATCTTGCGATCATAGGACACTGCTTATATTACGCTTTACCAAGGGGCATAGGGGAAATGAATGCCATTTACTCATAGGTCAAAGTAGCGCAGTATAGCAATGTGTATGTAACGTCAAGAGCACTGCAGCATAGTAACCTCAACTTTAAAATTTATAGAGGTAGGAATGGCATCTCACATCTGATATCTTCTGAGAGTGATCCGAAGAAAAATCAACCACCAAACATGAAGTCGATTTGCTGCTGGTCAGACTTGTAAAAAAAGACTATTGTACTCCGTTACGCACCATGCTGTGAGAAATTTTGCCAGAGTGCTCTGGAGGTTGGGTGGGATAGAGCAAGTTATAGGTTTAGTCCAACAGTGGCTAAAATCAAGTCCTATTTCAATGAACCGTACCGAATACGATGTTTGAGGTTTGATAACGAATAGTTGGCTGTTTTCATGTCATTTGGGAAGTACAATTATTACACTGACGAACGCGTCATCATACAAGCCGCGACATTTGACTGTCGAATAGACATTTGTGGTACAGTGTTCGATAAAAGTGCATACTAATGCTGCACACTCACGAAGCAAACCGTTACATATTTTCTAGCAATTATTTAATGTTGCAAATTAACCACTACCTACATTTGTTCGCAGCTCTCATGTTCAAAGAAATGTTTTGTCTGGTCTGTTTCGATAAGAGGTACTAGCTTCGCTCTTATCCAAGCTCATCATTAGTACATATCCCCTTTGGCCGAAAGTTACACCGCGTCCTTGGTGATTATGAGGTCAATGTCTCAACCAAAACGCCCCTAATCTCACTACGGACATAACCGACTATTCATATACAGTGGCTCAACCATAGCCCTTGGTGAGCAGTGTCGAGTCTACTGGATTATTTCGGTGGTAGAATACACAGAATCGCTTTGTTTATTTCACTCAATAACCCGTGATCGACACTTCTCTGTTAGTTTGAAGCAACGGATTGCTTTGAATGAGCTGAACAATGTCTAGCCTGTAATCTGTTAAATCGAAAGCGAAGTTCCGATTAGATTGTTCCGTTAGTTTTGACCCAGCCTGTAGTTAAGTTGGTTTGTTCGATCCATCAGCAAACACGTACACCTGTCCGTTAGACTAGACTCCTAACTTGCAAGCGTTTGCTGACTTTACGATTCGGACAACTTGATATATATTCAAGGGGTGAACTCTCACCAGCTCTATGGCCAGAGTGCAGCTTGTATATCCACTGAACGCCAGTACACCCTCCACTCTCCAACGCCTATACCATATTGCAACGTTTCTCCGTAAGTTCCACTTAACCAGATATCAGACCACGAACCGAAAGTGGTTTTCTGACACCTTCCCACTTTACTGTTTTCTGGGGAATGCGAATTTCACTTCTGCCGCAGATCTAGATTGAGTCCCATGGGCAAGGTCATGCTTAATTGAAATCGGTCATATTTTCCTAGTCGCATTCTGCACGATCATCCCAGACCAACTTCCGTATAATCCGATTTAATGCCGAGTGACAGAAAAAATTATCTTGAGATCTGTTCACCGACTTGCACAAAAATTTCCCCTTCTGAATTTCGTACTTACAGCAACAGATGAATTTACTACAACAGTGTTCAGCGACCATATTTTGCGGTCAAATAGTCGGTGAGTTGAGTTGTTACCAGTTGAACACCACACTCAACTGAACACAAACTTCATGCCTCATTACAGTGAGAAGCGCCAAAAGACGAGTTTCAGTTTTCGTAAAGTTTGTACTTTGGTAACCTTCATACTTGTCTGCACTGATGGCATCACATTAGACAAAAGGTAGGCACTAGACATAAGACTACAACAGTTTGTGAAAAGTTTTCAAGTTAAATTAGTATGTTGTATTGAAATACTGTAACTAAGTCAAACTGTCCGTTTTGCACTGATGAGTTTGATTGTGTTAATGTTCCCTCAACACATAACTTTGGTTGGAATTTTGATGTCATTTGTAGTGTTAAACATTTTGTTGCTGTCACCAAGACCGTGACCTCAGAATAAGTATATCGACCTATGCGTACGACAGAAATCAACAGAACGGAGAGTAACGTACAAATTTGAGTCCGATTGAATCAGTTAAAATGAGTGACAGGTGACTCCATTTTAAATTCTTTGTTTTGTGTGCAAAGACCTCGTCACGTGTCTCGAAATACCGTTTCAGCGTACTGTAATCACGTGAAGTAGTTCACAGGTCATTCGCGTGGCTGATTTAACTGCAATTAACATATAACTGTTTGCCTTCCCTCTTACAATTCCGGTTGATATCACACTGTTTGCTGCTGATCACTGTGATAAGTGGGGACGTTCTTATTAATGGGCAGTAATGGTAGCATACTACTGGCACACATTAAACGATGAAAAGTGTTCTTAAAACTTCACACCGGACAAACGGTGCTCTTTTATTTACCAAGCTATGATCATTCACAGATTGCATGATTTATCTCCAATAGGTGAACGTCTATCTTCTTCGGAGGCAAATGGTTACGATCGTTAATAGCCATTAAGCTTTTGCGTGCCAAGATTCTTGCCGGGCAGTCGAGTAATGTATTAACGTTTTGAGATTCAGACGGTATGAAAGAAACAACAAAACGCTACCTTCTCATTCGGACATACTCTTGCATACCAGTCTCTACCGATTAGCGTTAAAACGAAGGCTGTGTATCTTGCCAAGTCTGTCTAGCAAACTGAGCTTTAGCCATAAAGGATCGTGAGTGCATTTTCACGTATGTGGCGATACCGTTCCGCCCGATATGCATTTACGGATTTACTAGCGTTGTGGGCCAAGCACGCGGATGACGCAAACGTCATTTATTCAGGAAAACAACACATCGGTTATACATTTCAACAAGACAACAAACAAAAACACTCATCTGCGTACGATCATGGGCCCAGACGATCACGGTTGCCACAGACACCAATGCTCAGTTACTTTACGATCCTTTACGTACCAAGAACCATTTCATGTGATGTTGCATCCCGATGTTTCTTCTTGTATTTTTCCTCCGGCAACTTCAATGTCAAAATATATGCTTTGACCCCACTGCTGACTAGTAGTGGTGTGAGTAGTATATTACGATCGCTCCTCCTCACTACACTAGTTTCAAAAGCGTTCGAACCGCAAAGCCAATGTTCGTGATAGACTCTAACAACAATAGGACTCGAGGTTAGTACTCTTGTCTGAAGAAACACACACTGAAAGAGGAAGTTGCAATTAATTGTCTGTTGGTCATCTTATAATCATCAACCCCCTTAAGACAGTTCATAGAAGCTTCAGATGGATTGCGAAACTACGTACCATTCAGATGACGACGGTCGTACAGAACACTTTCCAAAACCTAATCAGCCATGAGGTCTTACTAAGAAATATGATCACTTCACAGTCAGATTAACTTTTAGGTCAGGCTTGGTTTTTAAATTCCGAGCTCTGATAACGTGATGAACCCTGAGCAGAAGGGGTTGTGGGGTTAGCTTCCTTTTAGCTAAATGTTTTTATTCTGGGTTCAAAGTTCATATGAACGTAACAACAACAAAATTAGAGTGGAAATCGGTTAAGTTAATTCGTAAGATTTTTTCAAGGTTAATTTGCTCAGCTGATTCATGATCTGTTAGAGAGTGCGGCCGTACGCACTTACATTTTCACAGGCTCGACTGGGCTGCGCAAATTCAAACCTGTCACGTCTGGCTCAAACTTGTGATAATCGACAAACCACAGCATGGCCAACTGGAAGCTTTTTGGGTGAGACAGGTTTGTTAAACTTTCGACTGTTGCGACCACATAGAACCTGTCTGCACTTGCATGTAATGTGGATGGCATTAGTGTAACTGCTGCGTGAGCCGAGTTTTGAACCGGCACTCTTACGTTTATTGATTGTCTGAAATACTGGATCCTTTTTTGTTTTATGTAAGAAGGCATATTGCAGGAGAGTAACACGTCATTTGGTCTTTTCAACCACATATAAGAAACAAACTGCGTAAAACCCGTGGATTTGTGAATGAACAATAACCAGTCAACCTATCAAAATTTATTGGTCATTTACAAAGCAAGCGAATAGTCTGCATAAGTTATTCATGTGCTCACAAAAGCCGCTCGATATTGCTTGATCGATATGATCTCACTGAATACAAACGTAGCTAGCTCAGAATTGCAAGGCCACACGATGAACGATTTAAGTAGGTCAGCGTAGTAACTTGTTGATTAGATAAACTGAGCGACCAATGCAGCTGAGTTTCTCGATTTCTCTTGTGTTTGTCTACGCCACTGCGTTGGTGATTCAATCAGTCATTTTGGACGGTGTTCAGCCATGTGTTAGTATAAGCTTCTGTTCGATTCACCCATGTAAGTATCGCTGTAAATGCTGATGGACTGGTTTATAATGTGAGACACAGTCACCTGTTACACTACGTACTGTTTTGATAAAACCTACTTGCTCGATTGAAGATAGATTGAGTAGTTCAGCAGCCGGATACATGTGTCTGTATAGATTATATTTCTTAACGTTCGTTTTTAAACACCACTGACTAAGGGAAGTCACCATCGCTTAAGTGGCTCGAATGTGATACCAGAAAGAAACAGCCCTTATTTGCAACCGGATGTACTTTCATTGACTCAATACCTGCCCAATCAGAATGGATGAACCAACTTGTTATTGATTATACCAGCCACTCCCCGGTTCCGATCATTCACAGAAAGTACCACTCATTTGACCAATCAACATCCTATTCGGCCCAGTCCAATTCTATGCAACCGGGCACGCTACCAGTCAAAAACCACAAGCTGACGACCTCCTGCGGTGTGGAAGGTAGGTTGATAGATCATGATCTCGCTACACTAAATTAATTCAATGAGTGCGCATGCAGAGACTCAAGGGGAGCGGTTCAACAATGACAGACATTCTCACATTACAAGGTGACACTGAGTCGGTTCGTGCATAAGCTGCTATTTGATTAACTTAGAGGAGGATAATGATGTCAGTGGCTTACTGCGAGGACATTTGCTGTCGATATCTTCCGCCGGAAATGACCGAATATTTCAAAGAGATCATATGACAAAGTTATTCTCAAGCTTTTAAGTCGTATTACGATAAAAGGACGGAAGCTTGCAGAGCAAATTCATAGTACGTGTGTTGTTAACTTTTGCGTAAATGTGTGCGGTACTGGGGATGTGATGTACGGTCAGATGAAGCAGGTTCATGTGAATACATGGATTGACTTCAGGATAAGCCGTAGTCAGCAAATATTATCTAGACGATCGTCAACAAGAAGCGAGTGCGAGTTAATTAAAAAACAGGTGGTTTAGTGTTCGACCCATGCTAGTTTTCATGTCTGGTCCAGGCCAGATGACCGGTGTTAATCGGTTTGTTCACGAATATGCACTTCCAGACATGATTTGTGTGAGTTCTAAATTGTATGACAGTGACCAGATAGTTGTTTACATCTGTCTGTACTCCCTCTAATCGATCCACCAAAAGGACACCCTCGTTAACAAATGGCTGAAATCAGTAGCGTTTCACACGGTTAATTCATTCAGTGTTCGACCAGTGTACCTTCAGTTTTCGACATGCATGTTTCATCATGGAGTCAAGCTCGTAAGCGTATGCTAACAGTTGGACTATGCTTGCAGCGGATTGGGAAGTCATAATTCGAGGACAACTTATGTGGGAACATTGACGATATTTGCTAGTAGATTTTACTTTTGACTTGGAAGCTTCTTCACACCGGGTGGGCTAACCGTAAAGTTTGAACTGTTCGAGACAGGCGAGATGTGAATCAATAATATACTCTGACAGTTGCTGGTCACACGTCAATGGGTAGAGGGTGAGAGAGAAAATTCAACATTACATTCCAGCAGATGACACCGGTAGAACATGGGTGAACACAAATGTAAACGATGCCGTCAGTAAAAAAAGTATGGTCTTAGAGCCTGCTGTCTTTGAAAGTGAAACAGTTGATAAGGTCAACATTATCACATGAGTTTACAATCTACCATATTCTTTGGACACAAGTGAATTGGAAACTGTTCAAGTAATCAAACGAAGATTTAGTATTACACAGGAAATTATACCTGTTTCTAGTGGCTTTTATCATCTAACTTACGTATGTCAAAGGTACTGTAAACAGAGGCAACGGTACAATATATCGAGTAAGTGGTTGCCGGTTTTGGATCAATCCGAATGATTTGAATTGATAGCTTGATGGGTTGAACACACAAAGGACCAATCGATCTGTATCAAATGCCCATCCCTCATAAGCAACTGATTCTACAGAACCGGTTTATTCTAGATGGTATTGATTCCATTTCTGTCACTTTCTTACTGATATCTTCATTCTACCGGTACTGATAACGGAAACCTAGTCCTAACTGTTATCTCAGTACTCGCACATACATAGTGATTCGTTTATTTTGATGTTGTACCATTAGATGTACGTTCGGTATCTGATAAATCAGTTCATTTGATGCCATAAATTTTGATAATTGCATTGTCATAAGTAATGCAACACGTAAATAACAATAATCAAAGAACGCGCTTGCGGTTGACAGACAACCAAAGCGCCAACATAGCTTTATGATCAGGCTATTTCATTCTGCAACTCGGAAAGTGATGTTGAGTATGTGATGGATGCTGGACATAGTTCCCCATTGTGTAAAGAACGACTTGATCTGTGAGCCATTGGGCGACATTTCATTATTGCGACTTTAACCCTGACACGCGAATGACTGTAGTTCTTATAGCAAGAGAAAAGGGAGATAACGATCTATAGCTATACGAGAATGGTTCTGGAGGAGAGGGTGCAAGACGTTGGTGTCCAGTTCTTGTGTGAGAGGCACTGAGAATGTGGATGTCTGTATGGTGAATGCAACAGCTATTCCACAATATACCATACGTTAATCACTGAAATGCCTGTACAAAAGTACCTGTAGTAGATAGCACACTACTATCTGGAATGATTGTTGAAACTGTGGTCTTAGGTCTATTTTGTATGTACTCATGACATCGAGAGTGCCATGAACAAACCACAAGAATGTGGCCGACACGTCAATACCTCCGGTTACATGATCAAAGGTTGCCTACCACCACCTTTCTGGAAGAGGCTTGTGTAGAAACCAGTGATCTTGTAGCTTCTCTAAAGATCCTGGCTGTAACCGTGCCTCCTTGCTTGTTTGTTCTGTACGCATGATTCTGCTCTAGGAGGCCTGATATGAACTCTGCCACTTTCTTCAGTTGTGCACTTCACCGCATGCAACAAATGCTTGCCCTTTTTCTAACGACTCACCTATTATTCCATTCTTCAAGGTCGTTTGACCTGCATCTTTTCGAGCACTGTTGAGCGCACTCGAAGCTTATACGGACTTTTCGTCTGGCGCGCTTTTGAGTGCCGCCGAGTGGGCTGTAGCCTAACTCACTCTTCTTTTCTTCCTCCTCTTGGTTGCTGCCGTTGGTTCCAGACTAGGTTAGAGTTAACTACTTATCATATTTCCAAACATTGTTGGAAATATACGGTTTGTGTGCAAACCCCGCTGCCTTCTTTAGTTCGATGCCTGTTGGGACTACGTTTCGAATCCTGTTCAAGAAAAGCTTTTAAATTGCTAGTGGACGAAGGCCTAACACACACCCACTTGTCCACTACAGAACTGTGGTCATTTTGATAATTCCATTTTGAAATTCCTGACGGGTAGTCATTTTACTGACACGACGTATGAAAATAACAGCACTTTTCATTTTCAAGAATATAACAGGGGCTCAGCTAAGATCTGAGGAAAAATTCTTACTAACGGATAGTAGGACTGGCAATTCTGGATAGAATACAAGTATTAACACACTTGAGACATCCATCCCCTCACAAAATAATGTCTCAGTACATTTCTCGGACTCGCGGTTTTTGAACCAAAGCGTTAAAACACTAGGGAACATCAGCATGGGAAAATTATCAAAGAATGAACACAATTTCTCTCTTAAAGGAGAGTCGGAATTTGTACTAGTAGTAGAGTACTACAATTTTCGCTGAACAGTATGGAAGGAGGGTCTATTTAACTTTAAAACGAAACAGAAGATAGATATTTTTTTTACTAACCCGTGAAGTTTATTTCAGAATAGTACGTGCTAGTAATGTGTCTTTTTACTCATGTCGCATACCTGTGGTAAACAGAGTCAGTGGTTTGATGGGTGGCTATGGGGGTAATCATGTCGGATGAAAGTTGAAATGATTGTAGACAACAAAAATTTGACCTTTGGCAGTCCAAAGTGGAATAATTGTCAACGTTATCAATAGTGAAGAGATCAGTCGCTAAAGGTAGTGTGCAAACAAGTGTCCGCTGACATTATTGCAACGATTGCGAATAAGTCCCAGTAGATACCGTAAATAATCTCTTGGAGGGCAGAACGTTTGGAGCGAAATGCTTGTGGATCGTGAAAATGTCAATGCTTTTGTAGTCCGATGCCTGGATCGAAATAAACCGATAGCTTGTAACTTCCGTTTCTTAATGGACAGTGTGCGTTTCAGCGATCGATTCCTGAAACCCTATGACTCAGTAGACTGCTGACGATTGACCCTAAGAAATAAGATAAAACTGATTTGGTAGGACCCCTTGATAAAGTTTCCAAAGCGCTGGACTGAACAACAAACACTGACTGTAAATGTAGGTTTTACGGATAAGATCAAGGTGTTCTTGAAATAACGGTCTGTAATGAAAGGTGTGTCCAATTTTAGTGTTTACCTATCAGCCACGTTTTAACACCGGTACGGTTTGAGCTAGTAGCATACGTTTACTGGTGAAGCTAGAGTGGGGTTGCACGTCTCATAAAACTCACAAACGGGCGTTCCATCAACGTACCACGTTTTTAGTTCATACACAGATGAACCACTTTTGATCTATTGTTGATTCAGCAATGACAAAAATGTGGAAAACTCGTTTATCATTTCCGTGCTAATTAAAGATAAACCAAGTTGTAACCTATGACCACATACTCAGAATTTGAAATCAACCTACGTCATGGCTAATTCGCAGAAATAATGGGACAAGGTGAAAGTTGCGGTGACAGTTTTTAAGCGCATAGTAAAACAGATTTACTAGTGGATGGAAAGTTAACCTTCGTAAAATTGATTGGCATATTTTCCCTTCTGGATGTCTGCTTTACACAAACATCAGTCATTGAGAGAACAAATACCGGTAGCAGTCCAACTAGTGGAAAGAAGTTGTGCAGTAAACAAGTGCTGATGTATCCGGTTCCATCAGGAACCATTTTCATTGACTTCACCGAGACGTCCGACGGTGTACTATACGATCAACTCCCAGAAATAACGGAGCCGTACGACATTCGAGGTAGTATCATTAAACACTCCCGTGTCTCAGTTTTAGAATCTTCTAAGCCAGAGTTAGCAATGACCACTACACCGTCGTAGCTCTCTCAGAAGATGCACCCGAACGATGGATTGTGAAACAGTTACAGTTTATTAAATTAGGATTTACAAAAAAATTCAATATCTGTGTGGATAACTGGAAAATTTGGAACCTTGTGATCCGTGTACTCTGGAAGCTGATTTTGACGAAGTTAACAATTAGTCAGATAACTAGTGCCTTTTCATCAGTTGCGACAGGTGTGCACATTTGTCTCTGAGGGTGGACTTTGGTAACGGCTTTGTAACACACAGTATAAACAAATGTATGCGTTTCTAAGTGGAGCCATAAAAATATCTGAGTATTTGGTTGTTTTCAAGTTGAACATCACCCACAATTGATCGCAGCTGTCGCATCCCCATAGACTTTCCAGTCGGCCCCTTTCGAAAAGAAACACTAGACTCGAGTTTCGCTCTCATTAGAGCTCGTCAGTAGTGCATATCATCGCCACCGCCGAGGGCGAAACTCGAGTCTAGTGTTTCTTTTCAAAAGGGGTCGACTGGAAAGTCTATGGAGATGCGACAACTGTGATCAATT
>JTDE01000343.1:11727-42996 GCA_014338405.1 Paragonimus skrjabini miyazakii
AGAACCGTGCGATGATTGCCATTTGAATCTTTGGTGCCACTTTGCTTGTAAGCACCCAATAGGTCTAAGGACTCTTTGTTGTTGCCATAAGAATACATTGACGTTAATCATATAATGACATTTCTGAGCAGGAACACGGAGAAACCTGTGGGGACGTTTGTCATTGGCATTGAACCGACTGGAAGCAACATGGTCAGTTAGTATGAAAAAGCGACTCCTCCAGAAATTGAGACACACTTGAATGCACAGAGCAGAACTAATAACATTTTGGTGAATTGATTTTGGTGAATGCAATCGAAGAGCATTAAAAGCAACTGGATAACACAACTGAGCCTCTACTCTCATTAAAGTCGGTCAGTAGTGTGTATGGTTAGTTAAACCTGAAGTTGGAATCTGGGTCACGTTCTCCTGAAGCCGACTTGTTGAATACAAATAACCTCAGTTTAAGCACGACCGAATTATCATATATCAATACTCAATCGTATTCACATTAGGTGGGTGACAGTTTACTACAAATGGACCTGGGTGTAAATCGCGGTCGTAGCAAGGATATCTACTACTGAGAAGCTTCAACAAAATCTTAACTCCAGTTAAGAGATGTTCTTAAAATTTCAAACCATTTTTCTGTTTCCCAGTCATTTCCGTAGAAGTGAACCATTAGTATTGGTGAACGCAAAAAAAAGCATCCGCATGTTTGCATGCAGAATAAACAAATTCATGCAAGATAATTTACATGTAAAATGAGCAAAAAGAAGGAATGAATGAGTATCTGATCAGCTTCACAGTTGGTCACAGTGTGTGACAAATTGTCACCAATAAACGTGATATAATGGGGGTCTCTTTGAAAGGTGATTTTCAGCTGGTTTTGCATTAGCTGGATCCGAATTCTCACAAAGACATTGCGAAAATACATTGTGATCCAGAATAACTAATACTGTCAATCCCGTTTAGTGTTAAAAAATAGAATCAATTAGATTAGCTTCGTTACAAACAAGATTATTTGAAAAGCAAAATTCCTATGTATCAATAACTAGTTCGTTACTTCAGAGAGTTTGTAATCCGTTAGTACTCGTTAAATTCTATCATAACGAAATGTATGATCTTCACACCTCAGTTTTTAATTCAGTTTCCACCCGCAAACTTCGATGTGTCCTTTGAACATGAGAGGCACGATGGTGTTGATAAGAACACACGATTAAAGTAATGAATTGCCGGAATTTTGTTGATGCTTTTCAGTTTGTTGAACTATCTATCGATGACCAAACAGGATCATTTATCACTGAGCATCACAAGCTCATTACAGTCATTCCATTTGGTTTTGTTATGTTTGTCGGAATTAGGCGGTAGTCAACTGTTTTTTTAGGACAATCAAAGTGTAAATTTAATTAGACATTTTGTCATTTCTGTGGCTGATGTGACTTGAGTAATACTGCACTGTTTTTATGCGATTTCTTCCTGTTACAAAAATCTTTACGACTAGAAATGTTATGGATTCTACCTGATTGTTTAGGGAAAACTTTGACACGAATTGCTTAGCTGTCAGCTGTGGACAGCTTGTGTACTTTTAGAGGTTTTGACAAAAACGAAATCACAATCCAATACTTTTTAGAAGAGACCCAGTTGTGAAAACCTGGATCTCGGTTGGATTCGAACCCGTGACAAAAACAACATGCCCAAACGCTGCAAATCCTCTACCAGCTGAGCTACGAAGCCACACCGCAAGTTCAGAAATTTCACACTTGAACCTAGTTAACCACCCAACCAACTTGCTTCGTAACTCAGATGGTAGAGCATTTGTTGCGTTTGGGCATGGTGTTTCTGTCATGGGTTCGAATCCAGCCGAAGTCCAAGTTTTTCGCAATTGGGTCTCTTCTAAACTATCGAATCTGCCAAACTACTTATCAGTAATTTAATATCAATGTTCATTGGTGACGTTGGTGGGTTCCAGCGTGAACTGTTCGAGAAATCCTGCTTGGGCAGTCAATCGGCTGGGTCATTCGGTGGATTCCATATGGCACCGTTGGTTGGGTGGGTAACTAGGTCCAAATGTGAAATTTTTCAGCTTCCAGCGTGGCATCGTAGCTCAGCTGGTAGAGCGCTTACCGCGTTTGGGCATGATGTTTCTGTCGCTGGTTCGAATCCGGCCGAAGTCCAAGTTTTTCGCAATTGGGTCTCTTCTAAACTATCAAGTCTGCTAAACTACTTATCAGTAATCTAATGTTTTTTGTCTAAAGGGACCGGCTGAAAACCTAAGTAAATTTGAAAATGTTAACCAAATGTGACTGGTGTTCAACTTAACCATGAGCTTTTTCTCCCGTTATGTTCCAAGTATTAGTTTTAGGTATATTCATTATGACTGCTAGTTGAATAAATCCACTTGTCGAAAGTAAACAATTGCTGATTTACATACATAATTATCTTGAAGGAAACGTTAACACTTTGTGGTCAATAACTTGTTTATACCTGTTCAGTCATTTGTATTGGGAACAACATCTCTCTATGTCTTTTCTGCAGTTTTTTCATTCCACTGTTCTTTCCTATGTGTGTATACGTAACAACTAGACTTAAGCAGATATAAACGTAGTTTTTGTAACATCACGTTATTGATTTATCCCCGGGGGATTTGCACCTAATCACATAGAAGGTATGCTTGTTGTAGAGTTAATTAGGTCAACACATCAGGCCGATTACATTGACTAGTTGGAACAGTTGAAATTTTATCAACTTGTTCACCTGAAACAGAAATTTCCTATGTTTTTGTTCCACTTATAGGATAATGTTCCTTCGCCTCGCGCATGTCTTATAATACTTCATGTTTGTGAGATTACGGGAACCTGATGTCATTTTAAAGATAAATGTTGTCTCGCACACCATCTGTTAGTCAAGCATTTGTGAAACCACAGAGACTAAATCGATTTGCCAGAAAGATTGAAGTAACAAAGTTCTACTTCCACCAAATTCACCTAATGACAAAAAGTGTTTGTATCAAATTTACACACCCAAGATTTGAGCACATTTGAGCAGAGAAGCACAAATTTATACATTTAGTTGATCAAGGAAATCAGCGTATAGACTTTGGCAAAGTGTACATTAAACGCAGGTACAATCTTAGAGCTAAATGCGTCACTGCAAATTAAAATCACTTCGGAAAAATCATGCTGCTCACAGAATGTTTCTGAAGTGATATAAATCCACATAACGAGTCATATGTGGGACTGGGGGGGAACAGAAATTGTCAGACTAACCAAGGTGGTTTGAGGATGATTCAATTACCGTGTGTACGTTTGTTGGTCCCTGAACTGAGAAAATCCGTCGCTATCGTTTATATTCCCTATTTTTTCCATTAACCTGACACTTGTTCTTACTACTTCTCCCAACCTGTTTTGTTTTATTGAACTCATGTATCATTAAACGTCCGCGGCGCGAGTAGCCACTCTTGCCCTGACCTACTGGCATTACGGCTCACCTTTGACCTTGCTGGTCCCGTTGAAAAAACATTGCTTTTTTTGGACGAGACTATCGTCGGGCACGATTGAGGTTTCCCCATTGTAATTATTGGTGCATACCCCTAATAGTACCGTAGAAAATTTCGGGTCCAACCTAGTTTACAATTTGAGGATCCTTTTTCGGACTACGCGTAACTCAACGATCAGACGTGGATCGTTATATCGTGTGCTTGGTAGCAAACATTTACATTCAGTTCCGCGTACTGTTGGATTAGATTGACATGGTGTAAATTAAGCTTTGTCAAAATATTAGCCTTCTATCAGATAGCGTTTGATTAGGTAGTGTAACTACAGAAAACCAAACCGAATCCTATTAAACATGAACGCGAATAACTGATTCGAACAACAGTGACCGAATAGAAACCATTTTCGATTGACCCCCAAATTGAGCCCGACAAGAACCGATGAAAGCATGGACAAAGCAGACTCTGGATAGGCAGTGTATATAGCCACCAGACGCTATGCAAATTTGCATGGAAAACAGGTCTGTAGTTATGGAAAATAACCGACATTCTGGCAGCGAAATCATGTTCCTCGGGTCAGGTTTACCTTGAGTCTAACAGCAGAGAGGAAGTTGGCTCAAACAAATGCCTGTTTTGTCGATAGTCATAAAAAAGAGTACGAATGTGTAAGCAAACAGGACTTTAGTTAACAGGGAAAGAAAGCTATTGGAAGGACGCATTAAATCCGAATGTGACATACAATAATGAACTAGAAGAAGGTGTTCAGACGTTTCCAAAATGTCTAGCAAGGGAAAAAGAAGTCGAGGAGAGGCGGAAAGCTAATACAAGAATGTTGGACAGCCTGTAGGTTAACTCTGATCGTCAGTTTTTATGCAGAAAATACTTCGGTTGAGGCTTATCGAACGTGTGCAAAGAGGAAACAAAGTTTAATGCGGTTAAACGATTAGTTAGGTATTAAATAAGTTCATAACATTTCAAAGTGAACTGTATTCACATTCGTTGATTGTTTACTTTCTGCTCTCATCGACTGCAATAGATTCCCAGTCTACGACTGACCTGCAGACCAACAAGCATCCACTACTTCTCGGCTGCTTCGATCTTGGATCGTTTCATGAACATCGTGTACGCTGGGATGTAGGGCCCACAATCCGTCATGTCTTTGGTCACCGCTGGTGATCCGTAGTGAAGACACTATGAGCCACCTTATCACAAGCTGATGTCGATTCGAAACAAAAATATGCACAGACTACTTCCATCTATGGCTCGAATGTTTAATGTTCAACAGCATAGCAAATGTTAAAGATCCACACGTGATTGTTGCTTTTGCATCCCCATAAACTATTCAGCCGGTCCTTTTCTGGTTTACGTTCTCATGTGGTACACGTGGTAACAACTATGCCATGTCATAGTAGACACGGGTGAACAGCCGTATTCAAACCGACGTATAAAACTTCTTTCAGAAGTGGGATGGCCAGAAAATTTGAAGTCGTATTTGTCATATCTTCATGCCAAATACATTTTCTAACTACCAAGCAGATACGGAAAACAGTAAATAGTATAATCTCCAACTCTCAATGCAACATAATAGGTCTTATCGTTGCCCAATCACTAATCCGTATGTCTTCCAAAAACGTAACCTTCTATGTCTATCTAATTGTGAACGAAGTTGTGTGACACTCAATTGAAACTCCACGTCGGATATCTAATGAATATGCATATTTACATGTGTTTTTTAACAACGAACAATATAAGTAGTGTAACTAGTTTCGGTGCAATAAATGATAAATATCCTCTATCATCAAATTTGCCTTGTAATGTTCTTCTTCTCCGACTTAGTTAGTCTAGGCGGATACTTGTGTAGCGATCTGTTGATTATCAAGTGATAAACGCCATCTACCTCGTGATTGATCTGCGTTGAGTATAGCCACCATTGCGTAAAAAATATCTCCATCAAATTATCGTTTGATCGCAATAACGCAAACTCTTATCATTGTGTTCGAGGGAATTAGCCCCACAGAAAATACACAGATACTACCAATTTCTCAACTGCTAGCTTTGAGAACAGTCTTGTCCAGGATGTCTGTTTTAGTGCGGATTTAGCTGTCTTGATGACAGACTGTGATGAACAAACACTAACTTTGTTGTAACCCAAACGAACGTGTGGATTCGGAAAATGAAACATGGCAGCCTGCCTTGCTTTATACCGCTCACTAAGGGGCCCAGTCGATTGTGTAATCTTAACTGTGTAGATACTAATGATACGTGGTCTTCCAGCTTTTATAATGTATAAGAGGCTCAATTGCAAAATATCAACGCTTTCACTGTATACAGAAAACAGCGACAAAAGTAACATGCTCAGCGGCGGCAAACACTCTACCAACTGCAACCCCTGGAAGTCAGAACTTTCATGTTTGAATCCGGTTACCCATTCAACCCACTCTGTCCTATAGGGACCACCAATTGAACCACAAAATTGATTGTCCAAGTTGGGTTTTTCACAGTTCACGCTATAGTCCACTGACTCCATTGATTACCACTGAAATTGTGCTGCTTTTAAGTGGTCGGCAGTTTTGATAGGTTCAAAGGCAACTTTAAAATCAATCATTCAGAAAGCAGAAACCTACTGATTCCATTTTGGCCCGCCACTCAGTACGTGACCAAAAAGAGTGTGATACGTTAACCATAAATGTGACCGGACTGACAATCAACCAATCAGAAAACAGAATCTTATTGGTCCAACTTGTTTAGACTATCAACACCTGGTAAACCGAACAAGCAAGCGATAAGATAAAAGTACATTGCCCACCTGCAAACGTGGGAATGCGGCCGTAACATCTCCTTTTTCAACAAACGCGAGTTAATCACATAAGAATACTTTATGAGAGTAATACCCACACAATTGATGGGGTGGCAACATGATTAGATTTGTGAAAATCAAATGTGTCTGAAGTAGTCGGGGCTGTTTAATATGTGCCAATGGGTAGATGATTGGTGGACTGTTGGAATGAGCTTCCATCAGCCCGCGGTCTCAAATGGTTACCACAGTTCGTTCAAATGAAGTTTTCAACTCGAATGCCGTAGAAAGCATTACCCTCACGCTTAACCATGATGGCTGGTGACCAACACTCTCCAATGTGACTCATACTCCGCATACAAACTACCTCTCTCCAGGTAAGAACTATCTATGACACACACCGTGATGTTTGGTGAACTGTGATTCTCTCGATTTACTCCTATCTGTTGGAAGGATCTTTGACTGTATTGCACCAACTGGCATCTTGAAACGCTGTCCCACATATGCTCCAGTCAGCGACTGTAGCTCTGGTGTTGTTTGGACAGGTATTTAAGAACATTAGGCTATCAATCACTTCATCTACTGTTCCCTCTCAACCCAATTTCTGTCAAACCATATTGAAAATGTACAGACATATTAGTCACTTCGCCGTTAGACAGTGAATGACAAACTGGCTCCACTACGAGAGGAATGCCAATGCTGATACAAAATTCTCGAAACCCCACTGAAGTGAACTTTAGTCCGTTGTCACCAAAATCTACGTAACATCAGATTGTGAAAATAATCGTCGGAAATGAGAAAGGGCTTTTGTTGATGTAGTTATTCGTTAGGGTAAAACTTTTGCCCAGTTAAAATGTGCATCGATTGCAAAAAAATACAACAGTCCGTTCGACCGACCTGTGAAATTAAAGTGAGCCCTGGATTATGGCAGGAATGATAGGACTAGCAGTTTTTCACCGAAAATTGACAGTAGAGGCTTGCGATCTGTATATTACGTCAGCTTCCATCCGTGAAGCGTTTTTTGTAAATTTCTAACTGTATGTATAAGAACGATACTTGCTTGTTCTACTTGGCCATGGCTCTTCATTCGAATTTAGTGTGCACGAAATATGCGTGACTGTTCCTGCAAACCATTTGGTGGTATTTTGATACATCTGTCCAAACAGTGGTTGGTAGCTTTGATCGAAGACCGATTAAATTCAAAATGTACTTGATACGTACAAATGAAAACTGCTAAACTTCTGGAAATAGCCAAACAGATGTCGTCATTAACAGATGATTCCAAGGTGCATGAACACCATCCATATTAGTCAAAACATTAGTGTAATAGACCACCGGACCATTTCGAGAGTAGCCTTATCTGTTTATGAGGGCATTTATGTTATATCTTTCTATATATACTCACTAGTCAAGTGGTGGTCATAAATACTAGATCCCAGAAACTCGTGACTCCTTTTGATCTGATGAATGTAATCACATATATATATATTTAATTGGACAATCAATGTTTTTTCTCGATGTCGCTTCTTTATTTACCAACGTCCCACTAAAGGAGACTGTAGACTATCTGTGTGGTTGTATCGAGGATAGTGACACAGACATTCGGGTACCATCTGCCGAACTCAAACAGTTACTCTATCTGTGCATTTACAACGTGCAGTTTAAGTTCAACGAGGGAATTTATCAACAAAGGGACAGCTTGGCAATGGGATTGCCGCTGGAACCACTTTTTACCGATATTTTCATGGTGAAATTTGGAAACGGACGACCGAGAACAGCGGTAGGCCAATGTAATTTTTATAAGAGGTACGTTGATAACATCCTTTGCGTACCCGATAACAACGTAAATCCGACCGACATCTTGGCCAGATTCAACTCGTCACACCAAAACTTGCAACCGACGTTGGAAACCAAAATTAATAATCAATTAGGCCTTTAGGATGTACGTTGACGTCGTGACGCTGACGATTCAAGTCAGCGCGGATACATGGAATGGGTATGTGGAATGGTCAGTACATTCATTTCAGTAGTTTTGTATCACTCGCCCTGAAAAGAAATTTGATTAACTGCTTGATGGACACAGATGACACTACTGCTGAAGAAGTGACATTCATACGTACAATATTCATACAAAATGGCTACCCGGACAGGTTCATAGACAGAGCTGTGCAACAGCCGGGTGAAGGGAACCAGCTACATCTAACAGGAAACAGAACTGTACATATCGGATTATCCCTCAAGGGCGACACGATAGCTGAAACTATCACATGTAGACTCACAAGGGCGATTAACACAATATTTACGCTGCTAATTTACGTGTCCACTTTACGTTCAATTCCGTTTTGTGCTCACGCCTAAGAGATAAACTGCCTCTTTCTGCAGCCTCGTTTTGTGTACATTAATTCACTTTTTCCTGTGGGACCAGTAAAGTTGACCGCAGGACCGGACGCTTATCTGAACGGGTGCGGGAATACCACTCAGTTTGGCTCAACAGTGGAATAACGAAATCTGTCAACAGTCCCATACTATCGCACCTGGTGGATTCGAATCATTCTGTCAATGTGACGGACGCATCTTGCCCAATCGACCAAGTTGAAGCCACCCAGTCGACAGCAGTGAAGCGTAGGATTCTGTCCACAGCTGAAGCTATTGGAATTTACCTGTATAATCCGCCCCTGTGCGTCCAGAAACGTTTTGTTCAGACTTCTGATCTGCTATGCCAGCCCCACACTCCGTTAGCGTGTCAGGACCCACGGTTCAAGTGGGCACCTGATTGCGGCATCACATTGAACTGACTGACCTTATTAACCACCCGTTCCCCGTATACCCCCTTAGTGATTCCTGTGTAAAATTTGTTACATAAATGTAATGTATTTATCCTGATGATGAATCAATGAAAACGAGCTTGTTCGGTACACAATATTTTTCATGACTAGGACTTTTTGCACTATGTCCATGATTTGCGGAATTGTTAGTGAAGCCTATCGAATGACAACAATCAGTCTTAAAAAGATCTTGCCACTGTTTCGTTCTGCATGCACACCCTAGAGTTCAAACAGAAGGATACTCGTGAGTCCCTGATGCTTCGTCTATAGATCAGTTGAAAAATTATCGACTAATCGTATAAAACCATTTGCCTTTTTAGTTAATATTTTCGTTTTGACCCAAACTCAACATTGTGCTTGACTGATGGTCCCATTGTATCAGATCGGTTCAATTCATCCTTCGGTGAAGCCGTAGCTGTATATTCGATCGGTCTTTTAGAAGCAAAAGACTGATTTTTGTGCCTGGAAAAGAGTACAAGTTAGTCTTTGCTTGTATACACCAGCCAACGTTATTTTCAAAACAACTGTGATATTGCTCATTTATGTATTCGTCTATCAACGACCTTAGTTTCTGAAAAGCAAGTATATTTTCAACGGCTAGACAACAGACTGAATTCAATGGTCCATCGAATAACTCCAGTTTATCAATTCAGTCTACCTCCAATACATTTTTTATTAGTTCCTTTGTAATGTATCAAATATCGGTAGCTTGTAAACTGATAAGTTGTAACTCACAGTTCAAAATTAGTATTAATGAACCTCGAGTTCGGTGACATATTGTTTGTCTGTACGTGAGCTGCTCTGTGTGAATTATCCCACGTTTTCTTTGAGATGACTGTAATGCCAGAGGCCGTGTCCACTTGCAGACATATTTTCGTACCACTGGGTGAAATCTCAATATACTTTGTGCTACGAGCACTTTCGTCATCGATTTCCGCGAACCCACCATTAGATCGATTACCAACAGAGATTAGTCCTTCTAACCTTCCGGAAACAAACTTCTTCATGTCCACGTTTTTCGCATTTTTGTCATGTGCTTCCGAACTTGTTGAACTCGCACAGACTGTCATTCTCCGAAATAAGGACGCACGCTCATCAGCTCTACTGAGAACTCTGTGGTCTGGATACAACGTGGTTCATTGTCAACACACGTCAATGTTTTATTCGTAGCCGCGAGTTTTTTTCCAATTAATCTATCATTGTTTCACAGACTTATTTATCGTTCTTGTTGATCTGTCAAGGTCTGCAATGTCATGTCTGGGTTTTCTTCCAACTGCTATAGAATACGCTTTGGATGTTCATTTAGTTCCACACGCAAAACTAACGTTTTAAACTGATCATTGGTGGGATTTAACATTTTTCACACTCACGATTAACCACACTGGCGAACGCCAGACTGTCCTCAGGTTTTTGTGTACTGAGTTGCAAGTAGTTAAAACAAGCGTTCGAAAGTTACGTACGCCCGGTTAAAATGGAAACTGAACTCTGTACAGTGTTTGGGAATGAACATTCAATTGAATATCATTGGCGGAATGTAATGTCAATACTGAGTGCTCATCGTTGGGTGAAGCTTGTATAAAAGTAGCCGGAAATGGGCGATATTATCCAAGTTTGCTAAGTCCTCACTGAATAAGTCCTCATAATGTCTGATCCTAGTCTTAAACGTGATCCCATTATCCAGTTGATAAGCACAGTCCATTATGCTAAAGGTTAATAGTTGCTGCAGACAATACTGTTTAAAATTCTTGGCCCTACTGATCTGTCATTTCCTGTACCACGACTTCAACCAGCTTTAACTGCATGACTCCATACTGTTTGTGTAGCTACTTTAGAAACTTCCAAACTCCTTCAATTATTACCATAGTGATGATAATGATGATCTGCTTTTGACTGTCGTCAATTTTCATTACCCGACCAGATGCACTCAGTTAGGGTACATCGCGTGAGAGCGTACACCGACTTACGCCAGTCAGTATAGCACCAAAAAGAATGCCTTATATTAATCATAGATGTGACCATTTTCACAGTTCACTCAGAAAACAAAAACCTATTGATTCAGTATGGTCAAATTGCCACCGGCTTGTAGGACAGAAAGTACGTCAGCCATCTGCAACAGCGCGAACCTGCACTAAGGTTGTTTCATCAACCTTAGTTATTGGTGATTTTCGAAAAATGATATGGAAAGTATTAAAAAAGGTACTTCACATTCACCACTTTTTATCATAAATTCACTAGTGTCCATTTTACAAAAGATCCATATTCACCGTACTATATCTAATATACACTCAAGTTCGTCAACTGCCTTGGTCTGTCGCGTGTTCAGCAGGGTGGTTTTCTGCCTAGTTGATGGATTCGTCCCAGTCAGTGCTGTGTATGTATACGTCGCTTGTGTGATGGTTTGCCTGCCCACGTGACCGGACAACGAAGGTGATGGTGTATGACTTGTATGCGTGGTCACGCTAAGTGAATTCCCGTTTGCGAATTCAATCAACAATGTTGGTTTTGACGGGTGTGAGTAAGATGACTGAACTCAGAAGCAAATTCCACTCTTGACCATTTTGCATCGTAAAAGCTTGATCACTTGTAACGTAAACACTCAAACTAACAGTCACGCGAGGAGTGGTTAACGTGCTTGAAAGTATGAGAAGACTGAACAACATCCATGACTTCTTCACTGCCTGGCCACGATTACGAGAAAAGTATTTTTCCATTTGTAAACTTTAGAAGAGAGAACAAATGAACAACTAAACGTGTCGGGAAAGGTGCATTCAGGGAAAGTGAGTTAGCAGTAATCCAGTTTGTCCGGGATACTTGTGCTGGAGGATCACATTAGGTTTTCCATTCGATTGAAAACTGAGTTCAGGGAATTATCTAACATTACACGGGACAGAAGATTACTGGGTTTGAAGTTGCACAACTGTCAGCCGTCATTCACAAAACATTGTCATCCGGGTGACACAAATTCCTCGTACCAGTCTGATGTCATGCATTACTCTAACGAAGCAGTTCGTGTGAAACAGAATCAATGAGAATCACATGAATTCCTGTAGGGTTAGAGCCAAATCCAATACAAAGTAGCATTGTTTATGTTGTATCTTGCGTATACGGCCTACAAACGCGTAAACAGACAGCAGAATAACGGTTAGTAAAACGGTAGATAACAGAACGACGTTCAACGGTTCTGAACGACTGACTACGAAGTATGCACGATGAAATCTTCCCGGTCAACCCAACCAATTGAGGTTAACGAACGAACACAGAAAAGAGTGGCCTCCGGACAGAGCTACTTTATGTCAATCAGTCCGAAGACCACATGGTCACAAACCCGTTCGTATTTATAAGGTATGTGACTAGCAACAAGCAAGGTCAAACGGAATGGACCAGACGGAAGTCTGGACAGTACAGTCTAGGTGTGTATTGGGGATGACAACAACAGCTGTCACGACGACGTAGGTCGATTGTGAAGTCCGGAGACGCGCACGACCATGGGAAAGGTAAAGGTCACTCACAAATGGACTTTGTCACTTGCGGTCACACAATGTTCTCGGAAAACTGGCAACTTCCCCGACGGTTTATAAATACTATGTTCGTCATTTGCTTCATTCGTCGTTCAACCCATATCAACCAAAATCCTCTACAACTCATCAGCAAACAAAATCTCGTTCAGAAAGTTGGATGATTTGTGTGAATTCAACTTGGAGGAAAGTCCTAGCAGTGCTGTCGTCGACTGAAATTGGCAGGTCTATTTCCCCTCTCATGGCGATCGGGCAACCTGATCGGTACTCAAAGGTAGAAGTGGTTGAGCTTTCGGATAGGACAATTCGGTCGTGTACAGTACGAGGTCAATGATTCAGAAGTCATCAGGGTGGCTCAGTGATAACGCGGCTGAATTTCTGGTCCCCGCAGTGGAAAGAATATGCACTACTTACTAGCCGTAGCAAGAGCGAAACTCTAGCCTAGTGCTTCGATACTAAAAGGGTTGTCTAGAAAATCTACAGGAATGCAGCAGCTGCGATCAATTGTGAATGATAACCAACTGCTATTAACCGACCCCCTCCTACTGCAAATCAGTAAACTTCATTTACTCGCAGAAGTGGTTGCTTGTTAATATTATTAGCATCGATACTACACTTGTTACCATAGTACCAGTATTATGAGCCAAGGACGCGGACGAGACAAGGGTTACTTATTCAGGAAACCAACACATGGTTTATGTGTTTCAACATGACAACAAACAAGAACACTCATTTGAATACGGTACTGACGCTAATGCTCAGTTCCTCTACGTTCCTTCGTGTACCAAGAGTCATTTCATGCGATGTTGCACTTTGATGATTCTTCTTGTATTTTTCCTGCGGCTACTCCAATGTCAAAATCTATGCTCTGGCCCCCACTGTTGGATAGCAGTGGTGTGAGTAGTACAGTGCGATCGCTCCCCCTCATTACACAAGCACACTAATAAACGGTGAAAAATTAACGGTAACCACTCTTTTTATGCCAAATTTCTTACACTGTAGGCTATTTTCAATATTATTGCCAAAACACTCAGCGAGATCTTGGCGATTCACCACCTTGTGCAACTAATCAATGGCATAGAGTTTGAATGAAAATGTTTCAGTTTTGCACGTTACTTCTTATTGCATTGGAAAGGAAAGTGAACCGAATACGGATTCTAGAATCGCATCGAATAGAGTTGTTTCTCATTTGTGGACTAGTTCATGTTGTCATTGGTATATGTTTTAAAAATTCAATATTGTATTCTGATTTATACAATTTACGAACCTAATCTGGATTGTGATCACGGGAATTTTTCCCAATTGTAAACTAGTGTTAATGTTGACCAAGCAACGTTGTCTTATCACGCCAAACTATGATTGTTGTTTTAAACCGATAACTGGGATAATTTTATACGATAAAGCAAGATAAAACTTTACGAATCAATAGGCTCTCACCTAAAACAATTTTTTCAATGAAAAGTATTTTGCATCACGTATCCGAAAAGGCGAGTTGAAATTGAGGGTGGTGCTTCTATGATTAGACTGATGTAACAAACGTTTAACGAGTATTCGCTTACGCTATTGTGTGTGCGCGATTATTATGAGTGAATCATACAGCATTTTGTTCCGGCTAAAAGTAACGGTTTTCTAATAAATTAATCAACTTGAAAGTTTTATTTTCTTACAGTCTGATTGTCAAATGTCAATTATTAGAGTAAAACAAGACTTCGAATTTTTTTATCATCTCACAAACACTGACTTTTAGATCGCATTGATGATCACTTTGGCTTATCATCTTTTTGAGCATGACAATTAAGAAGTACAATTGGGCGAGATCACACTCGGCTAACGTTAACCTTGTGTCGATCACGGAGTCATCATCGTGCTTCCATATGGGTTATGTTATTGGTTAACATACCTCAAACTCGACAAATCTGTATGATCCCTGACAAGTGACCCTACCCATATTGTTGGCGTCGGAACGGAGTCTAGTTGGTAGAATCCTGACCTACTGGATAACACCATGCAAAAACTGATTAGTAATTATTATCACGAGTTAAGCAGACGTAACTAACAACTAAAAAGGTGATTGGTAATATACTAAACAAAGGCACAGTTTGAAGAGAACATCCCTGTAAAATCATAAAATAACGCATCCTAAAACAGATCGGCTCATATATATATATATATATATATATATATAAAAGCATGGGGTTAGTGATAACCGGATCACAAATGGGTATTCATAGCCCTGCAGTTTATTCATTAAAACATCAATTTTGTTAGCTGTCCTTGTCTACAGAGGGTATGAAATTTCTTTCCTGTAAAACAGCAATAAACTATCACCCATTCCCAACTTTAAATGCTCTGAATCCAAATGTAAACAAAGTCATATTACGAACATGAACTGAATTATATTCATCACTTACATAGTATGAACATTACAGTTAAAAGTTACAACATCTAACCATCAGCCGAAATGTAACCTCAATTGTATGATCTCTCTATGAACATTGAATACCGTATGACACTGTTTACACGTTTATCTATGAATTGCTGAAAATGGATATCGTCTTTAGCTAGTTCATTTGCTCAGTTTGATTTCTAGTTTTACAGTCGAGTTCAGGAGATGTTCGCTGGAAATCTGTAGTTTTATTGGGACTAGTCGAAAAATGTATCGTCACAGAGGAAGAGGATAGCTCAAGCATCTTATCCATTCACTCGATGAATCCAATCAAAGACTGTAACGGGTTCGATCAAGTAGTTGGCATATCATCCTATCTACTTGGGGATAGTAATTCAGAGACAACGTACCATATTAATTCAAATATGTGCTCACGGTCGCATGCACTCTGAAAGTACTACGATTCAACAAAGGTCCTTAGGTGGACTACAGCTAGTTCTAAATAGCGATATGTTATACGCGAAAACCGTATGCTTTAAGTTTGTGAATAAGCGTGATGATCGATGAACAGCTTCTCAGAGTTAGGCGTACATCAGAACATTGACCATGAATACTCATTCTGTCAATCTTGTTCCTGAACTCATTCGATGGAACATTTTTGCTTACATGTGCACGAAATAACCGGTCATCTTCACAAATGGAACGTTCTAACATTTTCTGTTTAAATGTGATACCGCCTACTTTGGTTAACGGCCTGATTTTTGGGTACAACGGAGCCACAAACTGAGCCGCTACTGGAATGCAATACGTTCATCCTCTGAACATGGTAGGCTTACATCTGTGATCTGAAATTTTCAATGCTGCAGCATTACACGCAAATTAATGGAGGACTGAAATTACACGATAACTAGCAGTATATACTTGTGCTGCTAACCAAGAACGCGCACGAGACAAGGGTTGCTTATTCGAGAAACCAACACATGGGTTATGCATTTCAACAAGACAACAAAAAAGAACACTTATATGCATACGGTACTGGTCCCAGAAAGTCACGGTTGTCACAGACGCCAATGCTCAGTTCCTCTACGTCTCTTCGCGTACAAAAACCATTACACGCGATGCTGCACTCCGATGATTCTTCTTTTATTTTTCCTGCGGCTACTCCAATGTCATAATCCATGCTCTGGCCCCCACTGTTGAATAGCAGTGGTGTGAGTAGTATAGTACGATCGCTGCTCATCACTACGCTACCGCTTACAACGGCCATCTTTTGTAGTGGCTCTCGTTGCCATGTCAGTGAGAGAATACATAACCGCATTCATTTTGAACAGTGGTTTATAAACATCTTCCGTTTACATTCACCATTCATCATTGTTCAAGCATTTCAAGAGCCTTGATCAGTCAATATGCTTCGCAGTATTCCATGATCTGCAAAGATGTGTTTCATCACAACCCTGCATACAGTGGTTGGACGCCGATCAGGTATAGCGGGTGCTTCGACCAATCTTGTGAAATGTTCAGTCATGACTATGATGTACTGATTTCCGGAACTGGTTATTGACAAGGGGCCCATCACACCCACCTACCATAATTCCCAAATTTCTCTGACCGCAAATTTTGCGTAGGATACCGACTGGGATGGTTAGTGCTATTCAACAGCTGACATTGCTCGCATGCCCGCACATAAGTTTTGACATCATCCTTCATTCCCGGCCAGTATGCCCTTTGTTGCATCACTTTGTAAGTTCGATGACATCCCGTGTGAGCCAGCGGATGACATTCCTTCACAATTGTCTCTCTCAACCCCGTCGTTATAACAGGCAAGCTTATTCCATCTCGCAGTTGGCGCATTAAAATTCCGGCACTAGTCAACCGCAAGTCTGACCATTGCATTCTGAAAGCCTTCGATTCTGGATTCCCTTTGTCTTCTCCCGATAGAGGGTGGTCAGTCACTGCCCGGATTGGAGTACCCATCCTCTGCGCCGTTTGCAACTTTCAGGGATCGTTCTCCAGTTCAATACTATTAACTTCGATCATGTCCTTGTGAACCTTGTACATGTGTTGTGTTCGGGAAAGTAGATCAGGAACAGCTCTATTTTCCAGCCACATGGCAATTTGTGAAGTCGTACTCCTGTAATCACAACGCCCAACGAGTCAGCTTCCCTCAGGGATCCTTCGCAGATTTAATCCACTTTAACGGCTTGTGATCAGTCTCCACATGGAAACGTCCGCCGAGCAAGTAAGGCCTCCATTTTTCAATGCCCACACGACTGCCGAACACTCCTTCTCTGTCGTTGAATAGTTTCGCTCGGCAGAAGTTAGCATTCGATTGGCATATTCCACAACACCCGTATCCTGCTCCAGTACAGCTCCGATTCCCACATCGCTCGCATCCGTTGCGACAACGAAGCTCAGTCCAGTCACTGGCAACTTCAGAGTCAACTGTCTCTTCTTCATTAATTGTTGGATCCCGACGAACGCTTGATTGGCCTTATCTGTCCAGTGAAATTTGCAGTCCTTCTTCAGAATGTCGTATAATGGGCTGGCCAGTTCATTAAAGTTTTTGATGGAGTGGCTGTAGAACCCGACGCGACCGAGAAATTGCCTCAACGTCCTCTTCGATGTTCGCAACGGAATAGCCTCGATCGCCAGCAGTTTCTCGGGCAATGTTTGTATCTCACCCTGACCGACCTTGGAACCGAGTAGTACTACCGTTCGTTTCGCCAGTTAAGACTTTTAACTGTTGATTCGTAGGCCGGCTTGTTCAATTTTCAGCAACCCAACCGAAACGTGTCCGGTATGTTCCGTCTCATTCCCGCTGTAGATGACGATATCGTCTCCACAGACAACATTATTGAACAGTCATTTCAGTATCTTCAACATCAGTCGTCTGAAAGTGAAATGGGCGCCTGAAAATCCGAACGGCATACGTTTGAAGCGATATTGTTTTTCGCCCACTGTAAGTGCTGTCTTATCTCGATCCGATTGCTTGATTGGAACCTGCCAATATCCAGACCGCAGGTCTAGCACTGTAAATATCTTGGCGTTCTGTATTTTGTCGAAAATTTCCGCCACCGCTGGGACTGCTACAACTTTATTAACTGTAATCTCGTTGAGCCGTCTGAAGTCGACACAAAATCGAAATTGAACGGGCTATCAGCCTCCTCAATGATTTCCTCCTTCAGCATGTCCTTCACTTGTCGCTCGATTTCCGGCTTCAGGTGAACCAGAGTTCTTCTGGGCCGAATGGCCGAAATAGGTCTGGTTTGATGTAGATTTCATGTTCAATCTAGTCACAGTAGCCATTTGGGTCTTGATCCGTGGTGAAACACTTTCGGAATTTGCGTATCACTTCATTTGACAATCGATTGTCACATGCCGGTATTGCTACAAGTGCGTTCGCTTCAAGTTGTTCAGGCTGAGGTTTGCGGTTCTTCGATAACGGAACCACCCCATATTTCGCTACGAGTTTGTCATGCTTCGAATCAATCATGGCCTCAGCGTGGTCAAGAAAATTCGCTCCTAATATGGTCTGACGTGGGTCGGGGGGAAACGACGAAAGGTTGTTTGACCACGTGACCATCGATTAGGGCATCATACCCTGCCAGGTCACTAACTTTGAGAGTAAACCCACCGACTGTTCGAAGGACCATCGAACACGGCTGAACAGTCTTTCCTGGCCTCGGTCCAATAAATGAAATCACAGCCCCAGTGCCAATCAAACAGCACTCCGACCTACCATTGATTTCTACCCTAGTCTGAACTGCTGTCTTATCAACTACCCCAATTACCGGATCTGCCTTCCCAGACAAAAGACAATCATTGGAACGCTTAACTATGGCTTTTTCTTGCCATGCGGGTAAACTCTTAATCAGTATCCACGTCTTTCGCATCGATATCAGTTGTCGCTACAGCTATCCTCCTTCATCAGCATCAAACCGGCCACTTCCTTGTTTCGCATGTCTTCAACTCGTTGAATGTCGGGGAGTTTTCTGCCAGCAATTATCGGGCCGCGTCAACCAGTTGTTCCAATGTCATCGGATATGCGATGAGAGCAACCCTGAGCTGATCCCGGACTGTTGGTGGAATTCCATCCAAGAACTGGTCTCTCAGCCTGTGTTGCTCTGAATCCTGGCCTAAGTGTATCAGGGCTCTTGACAACGCTGTCCGAAGAGAAACGGCGTACACAAGAGAGTCGCCTTCTGGTCCAGGCCGGGCGTCCCTGAACCGCCGCATTCCCTCCTAGCAGTCGGCTGGGCTGCCGAACTCGGCGATCAGCGCATCCTCCGCGGCGACCCACTCCAGCTTCGCATAACCCCTTCGCGTTGCTTCCAGCTCAGCCTCCGCCCTACCCTTGAGCAGTATCCGCAGGGCCGCCAGCTTCGCCCGGTCGGTCTTCACTCCGACCATCTTCGCCACGTCCTCGAATTCCTTCAGGTAGCTCCGAACGTCCCCATTCTTGAACGGCTCTGGCCACGGACTCTTCACCCTTTAATCCCGGTCACTGCATCAATTGTCCTGATCCAAGAACGCGGATAACTTGAGGAATAGTTATTCAGCAGAGGAACATGTGGGTTATGGTTTCCAGCATGATAACGAACAAAACACTCATCTGCGTACGGTACTCGGCCCAGAAAGTCACGGTTGCCACGGACGCCAATGCTCAGTTCCTCTACGTCTCTTCGCGTACCAAAAACCATTACACGCGGTGCTGCATTCCGATGATTCTTCTTGTATTTTTCCTGAGGCTACTCCAATGTCATAATTTATGCTCTGGCTCCCATTGTTGAATAACAGTGGTGTGAGTAGTATAGTACGATCGCTCCTCATCACTACACTTGTTTAGTGTGCCTGGAGGTTGTACTTTTGCTTTGTGGATGTCGTGGTTCAAAGGCTTATTGCTGCAACTCAGTACTCAAGTGCCCAGGGTAGCCTTTGTTTTGAGAGCGTTTCTGAACAATCATAGATCGCAAACTGTACATCCTTCTCAAAGTTTTCGAAAATTTTTGATGAGACTTAATTGTGAAAAGTCAGGCCTCCGGCTGAATTCCAACCAGCGACAGAAACACCATGCTTCAACGCGGGGAACGCCGTACCAGGTGAGCTACAGAGCATTGCTAGAAGCTAGGGAATTTCACATTTAGACTCGGTTACATACCCGTCCCGCTGTCTTCTATGAAATCCACCAAATGATCCAGGGGATCGACTGCCCCGGCAGGATTGATTGAACAGTTCACGCTGGAATCCATCAGTCCCGCTGTTGAGCATAGAAATTGTATTACTAATGAGTAGTTTTGCAGATTTATGATGTTAGATGAGATCCAATTGTGAAAATTCATGGCTTCGACTGGATTCGAACCAACGACAGAAAATATTTGGATTGAAAATATTTGGATAGCTCTGGTTATCAAATTGCCATAGCTGGTGTTATTAGGTTAGCAGACTACATTTACCTCAGTGGTTAACCTAAACGCAACAAAATTATGCGATAAACCTTTATGCTGTAATTCTGTCATCAATCCTTCCGACGACAAATTTCAAAACTATAGAACTGAAACTTAACCTGGCTTGTTTCGGGTCGACTGCAACTTGAGTCGTCGAACTGCTTATCGTGATGTCGATGTATACTCAACGAGTTTATATACCCATAAACTTTCCACATGTAATGTAAACGGGTCGGTCTGATGTTATATACCAATGTCCGGTACCTATAACAAGTTCACTAAATGCAAACGAACGAAATGCCTAGTATGAATACAATACAAGTTATAAAGCCGTATGAAAATATGAAGTCGAGACTCAGCTGTGATGCGAATTAGGTGATCCGTGATGAGCAGGCTGATTCGGTGAATAATATTAAATCCACACAATACAACGTAGGAGAGAATGGGTTAAAGTAAACAGTTAAACTAGTGCATGGATGGCGTTCTGAGATGTATCAAGCTTTGTTGTGTTGCTGCGTTGATGCGTCCAGTAGATGTATATATATATCAATCCTTGTGCAGTGGTTGTGGCAGTATTTGTTGCCAAGAGGGATTTCAAACCACGTACAAAATAATGTGTTAGTGGTACTCATATTAGCATTGTATCTGGTTTGTTTCTCGCCGTGTGTCTTCTTGCTGTCATGGTGATTTAGACAAAGGAGACTCAATGTTTCAAATCAGCCTTATTGACAGAAATGGAATCGCTGATCATATAGGGTGGTGTCTGTCGAACTATGTATCTGACGTTTACTGTGAATTTCTCCGTCGGGTAGCAATTGGGTACATATTGCCATCTTTACAGTGCACGTTAGCTCTTTATATACGGGAAGAAAAGTTACCAGCATTGAAACACAATGAAATGTCTGGTATTTGTTAGAGCGACAAATAGCATGGACGCGTACATGAAGAGGTTAACCGGTTCATCACCGAGTATATGTCGACAAGTACGTGGAAGATGTGACGGTGAATTTAACGCAATAGTTTGAGCGACTAAAGATTAATGGATCTGTTTCAAACAAGGTCTCTACAGTACCATTATTAGTCACGAACACAGACGGTTCGTCTTCTTAATTGAACATCTTACGAAGAGCATGGAATGTAAACTGCGATGTAAGAGACTACTACAAGTCACTTCAAAAAGAATCATTTACTACCAGTGATCATTGCCTGTTTAAAATTAAATCATAACAATCAGCCTACACCCTCTCACAGGCCTCCGTAGAAGTTGACCATTTAGACAACTTCTGAGATTTGTGTGGCCAGTTTGGAAAACTTATTTACTGTCCAGCAGATGTCAGCGTAGAATATGGGCCACAACCGAGGAAACTTCGCTAGAACTTAATGTTGATTTTTACTTAAGTGTCCTTAGCGTTACTCATCGAAAACAGCCATTCAATAAACAGTTGGTTTCATTAAAGGACCGTTAAGGCAGAAGCACCAACTGAAGTTAACAGATAGTTGCCATCCTCTATCGAGAAAACCGAACAATCGGTACATTACTTATAACCATCTGTCGCTCAGCGTTAATCTAGTAATATAACTCGGTAATGCCAAATGTAAAATTAAATTCCGACCAAGAAAAGGGCGAAACTCGAATACGGTGTTTCTTTTTTATTGAGCTAGTTTGGAAAATTCATCTGGATTCGAATGTTGTGATCTAACATGAATAGAGTGAAGCTTAGATTATTCATCTGTGATAGAAAATAAACCTGATAATTTCGTATCAATGATCGGTTTTAAATTAATTGTTTTTATGAAATTTTGAATGAAATTCAAACTTCAATGAAATAATTGACCAAGTTGAAGAACTGTCCCTGAGACCTTCCGGAACGAAATCAAAGGCAGAACTTGTGACAAAGCAAATTTCAGTTTTGGAGTTTATATTGGTTATCTTGTAGACAAGATGCGTCAGTAAAACGAAGAATTTCGATTGACACTGACGCCTTGGTTTTCCTATTGATCAGCCCCACTCCACTTTTAGCTCGTTTGTTTTAACGCGTGATGCACTTAAACAAGTTGTTTTACTCCGATGCACGTTATAACAAAAATCCGATGCTAAGGCAACATGTTATCCTGATTGGTCACCAGGCTAACATGTCAGTCTGCCCGCGCTTTCGCCACTGATTGGCCGTAGCTTTCCGCGAATCACCCGTTGATTTCGTATCGATGCGTTCGTCCAATCCAATCCTTTCGCGAGCGGTGTCACTTGGGGATGAAAAATAGGTTTCGTAAAATGAAAAAATTGAATGGAACTTTATGGTTGGTTATTACTCCGAACGTGTGCAACATTTTAAAGTCACTTACATCATTATATTTTCATTCTTTGATGTTGTTCCTCCTCTTGAATGCTATGTTAATGTTTAGATAGACCATCAGTCAACCCCTCTCTCTTTCACCCAAAAGTACTTGACTGAAGGTCGACTGTCTTGAAGCTTGTCGGTTGTGCATACTGTCGAAAAGACCGGGACTTGAAGCGATTTCCATGTTCCCATTAGTGGCTAGTGCTTGCTTAGCCCTACCTTCGATAAAGTCGTCTTGTCATATCTAGTCGTTAACTACATTGGCAACTTCGACATTTCCCTGCCTTCTCAAAAATGGACACATCGACTATCACGTTGACTCCATTTGAAGACCCATAGTTGAGTTCACGGTTGGTTTGAAATCATCTAAATTGTTCTGTGGGCCCGGTATTGATTAAAAGTTCTTTCTGGGTTATTTCTGATTGCGCAATCTACTATCAAACGTGAGTAGGATTGAACGCATATCTATGAAATCTCCTTCCAGCTACTAGTATTGACAAAATAACAAGAGAAAACTAGAGTCCATATCATGAGATTGCATGAGACTTTCTTGTTCGACTTCTGGTTAAGACTTGACCAAACTGCTTGATTGCGTAACCAGATAAATATAACTCCATTATGCTGTGTGAACTGTATGGAAAACCTGGTTAGGGTTAACATGGTTGTATCTGTCAGTTAGATGTCCTGCGACTGAGCTGGTTTTTGGACTGGTCACACCAAACTGCTTGATTGCGTAACCAGATAAATATAACTCGATTATGCTGTGTGAACTGTATGGAAAACCTGGTTACGGTTAACATGGTTGTATCTGTCAGTTAGATGTCCTGCGACTGAGCTGGTTTTTGGACTGGTCACACCGATTCCGTGCCAGATTGATGCCGTTTGATCCATCCGGTCCTCCGACCAGTATATCTCATACAAACTGCGGGAAGTGAGTTCACGATCTTTGATCGGTCACGTACACGATACTTTTCATCTGGAGTGTAGGTCAGAATGTTAGTACGAACAGTGAGTCTGATAGGCAGACAGAGCATACGATCATCCCTCCGAAGTACAATATAACGTTTAAATTGCAGGTAACCAGGTATCGTAGGTTTGTAATGACTATTTTTTGTGCTATGAGACGATCAGGATAATAATTCCTTGACGTTATATTAACAACGAACTGTAATTATTTTTTATAATATGTATGCACAATATGTCTGAAATGTTGTCAGAATTAATAAGGTTACTTGTCTGCATGACCGGTACACATCTACGAAGCCTAATGTAATATATTACACATATCGTTCTGTGATAGGCAAAATGTTGTAAAATACTGCCAATCTGTCGTTTCACGCCTATACTCAGAAATTGAAGCACACCGTTTGCTTCGGCTTTAAAAGCCACTTTAGTATAGAGATGTGTCTGCTTAAAAAATCGAATTACAACTGACAGCTCGTTACGCGCTTCCAGTCTGTAGTCAACGTAGACTGGACAGAAACATGCATTCCCAGTTATATAAATTAACCGTGAGGGCTTTGAGTAGTCTATGAACATATGAATTCGTAGTGGGCCTAGTGGAGTTCCTAGAATGGTACTATGAGTCTGTCAATAATACTACTCCGCAAGTCTGCTTTGCACATAGTGTACGCAGTGTAGAAAATGTTTTTCAGAGTAAGGCATTCAGCTAACAAACCAAAAAGAAATAAACCTAAAACTTTTGGAAAGGAGAAATTTGTAAACAGGTAGGTTAAGTCCTAGGGACCGATGTTGTGAAAACTAATGGTCAAAGTGTATTGTACCATGCACTTTCTCGTGATTTATGCTGTGATATTACGGCGTGACTGAGTTTTTTTTATGTCACCTTTGATGGTCCACTATGACCATATTTGCTTCATGTTTTGTACTTGTTGACGTTGATTAATGTTCGCTGTTTGCCCCTCCCATCATATTATTCCTTAAAAGGAGATAAGATAATTTGATGAAAAACTACGGCAAACAATGTTTTATCACGTTGATTGTCATAATCAGTATGCAGAGTACTAATTTGGGAAATAATTGACAATCACCGTGTCATTCACTCTGTCATGTGTTCATGAAATACTAATTATTTTGCTTCTACCAAATATGACCACTTCTCATTTCTCGCTGTATTTTCAAACTGACTACTACTTGCTATATACTACTTTTTAGAAGCACGAAGACTTATAGGGAGTTCGCGATATTATTCAACGTATTATTTTGGTCCTAGTTGTTACAAAACTGGTCATTCGACTAATTTCATTCGTTGCCCAATGTCTCACTTTCTAGTAGGTGTGTTATCAAATGAAGACTTGTGTTTTAAATTATATTTCTATGCATTCTGCGCACTGTTCATCGTCATAAATTCTTGTCATTTGGATGAGATGAACACGATTTGTGTAAGCGGAAAAGAAGTAATCCAATATCTACCCATCGAACACCTTGCCTGATCGGCATACAAAATTTGCATAAATTAGCCGTAAGTTGACAAAAGCGTGATAAATTTTCTCGACTGTGACACTGTTAGGAAGCTGAAAAGTGATCGTTCTGCTTCGCTTTGCTTAAGCTTGTCTAGTAATACAATGCTGTTTGTATTTGTAAATCCAAACAGTTTTATCCCGCTTGTTTTTTCATACTACAACTGAATTCGACGGGTAAAACGTATAATGTACAAGATATGAATTAATACTGATTTATGATATCTACTTTGGAACATTACGAGGAAAATCTTGGTGAAGCCATAACTATGACAAGTGAGTTGACAAAAGACCGCTCTAAAGAACGTCATTTTGCATCCTGGACAAATTTTACTAAATGAACTGTTCTGATTGGGTTCATCCAAAACTCTACTAACCTTGAAGTTGACCAAGAGAAAGCTCAACAACACCGACCTTGGGAAGTTTGAAGAGAATGCCAAAGTCATGAAGGGTAATCGTTTTGTCTTGACCGCAAAAGACGCTCGCCCTGCAAGTTCGTTTATTGCGCGAACTCACGTATAGGTCATGTTAAAAATGGAACCACAAACACGTACACTCATTTGCACGGCTGATGTACATTCATATACATTGGGTGGCAGTACGTTGTCATTCGCCCTAGTGAAACTTCTCCCACAGCGCGTTACACATTATTCCGATAGTCTCTTCTGGTCCGTCGTCTTTCTGGCGTCGGAAGCTTGCCCTTTTGTTTCTAGATGTCGCTTGTGAGTGGTATACTACTCACAACGAAACTGTTTGTTATACAACAGTTTCACAAATGTTCCGATGATAGACAGAAGTTTCTACATATCTTCATCATATATTGAACAAGTTCTTGTTTCCGTTGGACAATCACAAGTTTGACTGCTGACGATTAGGTTGCACAATATGGCAGTAGAAGAATAACTGAGAATTTGACGAAATTCTGAAAGAATTATTGGTTAGCGTTCTTCTCGTCCGCTTGTTTCGCTCAGCACTAATTGTCTCAGTTACCTATGTGCCGACAGATGCGGAACACTACATAATAACGTCAATATTTCCTGTTTCTAATGGCAATCTTTGTTGCCTGGTAGGTGTTGTTATGATCCACGATTTCACGTTTTAGCAGTCATCCCAAATGTTCACATTATAGCTGACCTCCGGGTTTTTATTGTTTTCTATTTTGTCACACAAATCTGTTTTGACAGAAATTTAATTGTACTGAGACTGTAACAAGTACCGGACGAAACGTTGCGGTTAAAAACTCATGTAATGTCCATATTGCCAGGGTGATAACCGTATTTGTATGGAAGCTTACGGCATTGAAGACACAAGCAGAGCACTGTCTATACGTCCCCATGCATTCCGTACAACCATCTGACTTCCGGCAGAAAGTTGGTTTTTCTGAATGTTCTGGCATGTGAGAACTGTATTTTGTAATTCCCATAGGACTTTTCCATTTACGCAAGTTATAAATAGATAGGATTTGAATCTAAGACCAAGTCACCGAACCTTTACTATAACAGAGTATGGACGGAATACAGTATGCTGAAGGAAGATGAAGCCATTTGATAACTTACTTGACTGTCAAGAGAAATCTGCTTGTCAGTGTCTAGAAGTACACATTTGTTCTGACGTCAAATCGTTTGGGGGTGTATTTTGTTGAAAGAGAAAAAAATAGTTTATACGAACTGCTTCGCCAGCATAGTTATGTACTGTACTGTGTGATATCAACAACTTCTGTCATTCTGACATCGATGAGTCCAGTAGGCACTTCCGAATACATCAGCCTTTCAAGATAAATAAGTAACCGTAAAAACGTTGATGGTGGTGTATAAGAATAGTTGCTTTTTGAGCTATATCTCTACTATTCTTCATACGATTCTTAGATTTATCAAATTGAACGTAAAAATTTGTTGCCTTGTTTTCTTCCCGAATGTAAGTAGTGAAGTGCCAGCCGTTCACTGTATTCCAATACGTATGAAATTCTGTGAAGAGATTAACTGTTTCATTTTCGATCATAATGTTTTAACTGTTTGTTTATATTCACAGGACTCTAAATAAAAATGAATACAACCTGACTGATCCATTTACTAGTCTAAAATTCCTCGTTAGTTGAATTTACGAATCAGTGAAATAATTGCATGCATCGTGCAAACTGACGACCTTCTACCACACAAGGTCATTGTTGTATAACAAACAGTTTCGTTACGTGGCGAAAATGGACGGAGTCATGACCTACCGCGGAAAACTGGCCGCCCTGTGGACGCTGGTGAAAGGCATGGTGAAGGCGGTGCTGGACGCAGCGCACAGAGGCCCTGCGAAGATGGAGTGGGCTGCTGCGAAGGAGGCGCTGGTGGTTGCGTTTGACAGCCTGGCCGACCGCCAGGAGGCTATGCGGTAGTTCGAGGCGGCCAGGCTTGAACAAGGAGCGGATCCATTCGTGTTTGCCGCCACTCCGCAAGGTTTGCTACACAGGGCTGTGCCAAGATTGAATCAAGAACCACGACAGCAGTTGTTAACGGAGCAGTGTATTGAAGGTCTCCCGATGGCGGCTCGCGACCAAGCCCGTATTGCCCATGTCGCCCGGAGAATAGACCTTGATGAGCTTGAAAAGGTGAGGCGGGAGTTGGGATCAATGGTCTTGGCCTCAGTGGATGCAAACGGCAATACGGACAAGAAGACGCTGGAAGAAATGCAGAAGACAATGGAGCAACTCGCATTGGATGTAGCTTCCTTGAGAACATCATCACGACAGAACGATCGACTAGGAGGCTGCTACATCTGTGAAGGAAAAGGACACTGGAAGAAGGATTGCCCAACACGGTGGTTTGGGAGGTCTGAAAGTAAAGCATTTCATTATTGTTCTTTTTGTTGGGCGGGTTAACTAGTAGTGGGAGCGATTGAGAAGGGGGTCGTACATACAAGGGTTGAAGTTGATGGAGTGAAAGAACAGTGCTTGGTCGATACAGAGGTGGCTATTTCGTTGATTGCTCGTGCAGAAAAGCAAAACGTAGAACCGACATTCATGATGATCAGGATGGTTGGAGGTCATAGTCTACTGGTTGGCGGTGTGAAAGAATGTGAGGTGCGCACGGGTAGCCATATCTTAAATCATCGTTTCACTGTGTCTCCAGGAGCCAGGCAAACGATCCTTGGAGCCGATTTTCTCGCTGCAAAAGATGTCGTGATCGACTTGAATCTCAAAGTCATCAACCAGGTATGGCTTCCTGACACTCACAGGACAGCGACAGGATAGCATCAACCAAGTACGCACGACTAAAACTCCCGTTTGCACAGCCTCCTTGCTCCAGTCCACGGTCGAGAAATATGCGGAAGTATTTACAAACGACGATTATCCGTAAGAATTCTGCAACTGGATTGCACATGAAATACCAACAACCGGAACATTTCGACCTCACGGACCCCGCAGGATACCGGTTCATCTTGAGGAGGATGTAAAAAGGCAAGTAGAGAACGTGCTGAAAGAGGATGTTATCGAAGAAGCCAAAAGTCCGTACAACTCGCCTGTACTCCTGGTGAAGTAGTCCAACGGGAAGTATCGCTTTTGTGTTGATTTTAGACGGGTGCATAAGGTAACACATAACACAGTCGTACCAATACCGTCCGTCGCTGACATTTTCGACAAGCTGCAGCAGGGGAAGTTGTTCACAGTATTGAGCTTACAATCCGGATACTGACAGGTACCGATCAAACCCACGGATCGTGAAAAAACAGCATTCACGGTAGGCGATAAACAGTATCAATTCAAGCGCATGCCGTTTGGCCTATCCGGAGCACCGCTCGCATTTCGACGCCTGATGGTTTATCTGGTAAAACGATTGGATAATGTGGCGGTTTATGGAGATGATATCGTAATATACAGTAACAGGGAATCGGAACATGCTACTCATATAGATAATTTCTTAAATCGCATTAAGAACTCAGGACTCCGGATTATTGCTGAAAAGTCGTAACTCGGACGGTCATCGATGGAGTTACTGGGACACAAGGTGGATCAAGGTGAAATCAGGCCTGTGCCGGAGAAAATATTGACAATTAGGGAGGCTGTTTTAGGTCATTCTCACTAGGCTTTTACAATTACATAGGGTAAGTGCGAGTTATATGTGAAAATTACCACGTATCAAATAGGTCATCAGAAATCACAGGAGTGGTATGAATCACAGTCCACTGGGGGAGGGTGGGAGTGTTGGTGAGTGTGTTGGGCTGTTACACGTACCTGTTATGAGACATGTGTTCACCAGTGTCAATCCTGCTCCAGACCTGTGAGAGTGCGATTGTTATCAACAGCCCAGGCTATTGCAATCAGACTCCACAATCCATGTCTGTGCCCAAAAACAATTTGTACGAACCCTCCACCTCCCCTGGCCAATCATTCCACATCCACTTGAAACCCGCGCAAGCGTGAACCACTTGATAGTGATGAATGCATGTCTCATGGCAGGCACGTGTAACACTCCAACACATTCACCAACACTCCTACCCTCCCCCAGTAGAATGTGATTCGTACCACTCCTGTGATTTTTGATTATCTATTTCATATACAACTCGCCTGATGTGAATTACCAAAAACAGCTGTTTGCAAAATTGACTTCTTATGAATTAGAGAGGCCGTGGTTCCGAATTCTAAATGAACGCTGAGACAAATTTTGGTTCCAGCAGGATACTACAGTCGGTTCGTGAAAAGTTTTTACTCTATTACATTGCCATTGTACGAACTCCTTCGAAAAGACGAAAAAGTTTGAATGGATCGACGATGCCCAGGGAGCGTTCACGCGAGTGCAACAAGCGATGAACGATCAACAACTGACGCTGAAACTTCCGAATACAAAAGAAACGTTCATCGTAGTAGCAGATGCCAGTGACCGTGGCATCGGGGCAGTACTCAAGCAAAGGGAAGAAGTAATCGAGTATACCAGTATTCGACCATTGAAAATGAATATTTGGCAGTTGTCTGGGCACTGGACAAGTGGAGGCCATACCTGTTGAGTCAACAGTTCCACGTGGAGACGGATCACAAATCCCTAGAGTGGACCAGGACTACGAGGGACCCTAGAAGAAAATTAGCCCGATGGGCATTGCGTTTACAGGAATATGACTTCATGATCAATCGAGCAATTGCGTCGCTGATTTTCGTTCTCGACAGAAGGTAGACGACAAACTCCCCAAATTGACCTTTGAAGTCAACGGCTTAGTAATGGAGAAGAACCCACAAACACTAATGCGTCTATAACGTCAGGACAAGATCCTCCGGAAGGTGATTGAAGCTCTGGCAAGGGGCGTGAGGATCCCCGCAAATACTAGGGAAAAAGAGCCGAAGATAATCGTATTCCAATGGAGAGGAGTTGGCGTAAACAATGCGGGTGTATCGACCTGGCAGTGTAGTGTTGGGCGCCCGTGCGTGATAGTCATCCCGAGACAATTGAGGAAGAAACTGGTAGCAGACTGGCATGAAATGACACACATCGGATGCACGAGGACATACGATCTGCGGCAACAAAGAGCATATTGGCCGAAGGTGAAAGAGGATGTGACAGCTTACGTGTTTGCATGCCAACAGTGTCAGGCGATTGAAAGGCGACAATCGGGGGGGCCCAGCAGCCCTTACAGCCAACACCAGTCTCTGAAATCAGTGAACTCTGGTCGATGGATCTTATGGGCCTATTTCCACTGAGCGTTCGCGGTAACCAGTACAGAACACTTTACCCGTTAGATCGAAGCGACTGGCGTTCCGGATCAAAAAGCATCTACACGATGATGAAGCACATCGTAGTAAACCACGGTGTACCAGAGGCGATCTTGACAGATCAGGGAACATGCTTCGAAAGCGAAGAGTTTTGAACACGCATGTAACAACTCGGAATCGAGCGCATCCGAACGACACCATATCACCCGCAAATGAATGGCCTAATTGAACGTAACAACCGAACAGTCAAAGAATGGTTATCAGCCAGAGGAGGCGACTGAGAGTGTGCGTTTCAATTGATGTACGGTAGAACCCCTCGACTTCCGGTGGATCA
>JTDE01000343.1:43121-54297 GCA_014338405.1 Paragonimus skrjabini miyazakii
GGCAAAACTAGAATGTTCAACCTAGGAGAACGGGTGAAGTATCGAGATCATCGGAACACGGGTACAAGAAGCCCAGGATCAAGAAAACTTCTGCTTAGATGAAAAGATCCGTATTTGGTGATTTTCAGACGTGGTCCAGTATACACGATCAGGAGGGATGGCGAGACGAAACGAGTGCTTGCCAGTAAGTTAGCAACGTGGCACAAGATGCCGGTGCGGCGAACCAAAAGACCAATAATCCGAGAGGCAACATTGCGTCAGTGGGAGAGGATTCGTCAACGGATGTATAGAGACCAAGGAACCTCAGAAGAGGGAGGAGTGCTGTATGACAGGCAGTTTTGTTGGGAGTAGTATACTACTCACGAGCGACACTCGGGAACAAAAGGGGTAAGCCCAGACGCCAGGAAGACGATGGACCAGAAGAGACTATCGGAACAGTATGTACGCACTATGCGAGAAGTTTCACCAGGGCGAATGACAACGTACTGCCACCCAATGTATGTGAATACACATCAGCCGTGCAAATGAGTGTACGCATTTTTGGTTCAATTTTTAACATGACCTATACGTGAGTTCGAGCAATAAACGAATTTGCAGGGCGAGCGTCTTTTGTGGTCACAACACCATTATAATCATCTAAATCACCGAAGAGGAAGAATAAACGCTGAATAGAAAAACTATTTTGTGCTTATTTTGCACATGCGTAGCAAACAGACTTGACTTTAACATAAACGGTTCTAGGAGATGTTTTAAATGCAGGACTGGTAGTAATCGTTAACCCTGTGTTCCAGCTAAATATCGATAATTTGGAAACAAAATTGCTTCAAATATATCAATTAAATAATCGAATTGCTGCTCATTTGTTTTCGCAATTACTACTGTTATTACTATGGTAATTACGACTAGTGCAGTGAAGTTGAGCGATCGTAACATACTACTCATACCACGGCTATTCAGTAGTAGGACCAGAGCATATATTTTGACATCGTACAAGCCGCAGGAAAAATGCAGGAAGGAAAATCAGAGTGCAGTGGTCCTTGCTACTTAATTGAACTGAGCGTTGACGTCTGAGGCAACCGAGACGGTCTGGGGCCGAATACCGCGTGCAAATGAGTGGTTTTGTTTCAGGTCTTGTTTAAATGCTTAACCCATGTGTTGGTTTGTCGATATAAACAACCCTTGTGCCATCCGCGTTCTTGGATCACAACACTAGTATGTGAGGTGTATCACTTCAGTAAATTTGTGCGAATTTCTGGATGAAAATACACCGGTTGATTGTCTTCTGATAATGAAACGTCAGGCATTTTTGTTAATCTACTGTTTATCTGTACGTTGTGTAAACATTATTATACGACAGATTATTTGTTTTGGTTGTGATGTCGGAATTTACTCCATGAATCCCACGTTATTTGAACTGAACCCGAATTCGACCTGGTTACATGATTGATCACTGCTTTTCTTGGATTACTTCTATTCACCTAGTATGGTCAATCACGGTGTATCGCAGGTCCACTTATATATCTGCTGGATTTGGGTCGAACCACATTTTTGCGCCATCTGAGTTCTTGTGACTAGTGATTAACAGTCTACACTGTGCACAAAAATACATCAATAGATCTAGCGTTGGAGATTGTTTTGAAAACAATACTTTGTCCACTAGATTGTTGAAAAGACAATATAGTGTTTGGCAGATGCAGATCGATACATTCACGAAGTAGAGAGGTTACTTTTTTCCCTAAATTTATGGGAAATTATCACCAGCCTTCTATGGCTTCAGTTAGCTACTGCGCTAATTATTAAATACACACTACAAAAGAGGATGTTTTGAATCAATAACTCCTATCGGTTCTAATCAACAATCTTGTGATTAAGGTACATAATGCAACCGTGGGGATGCATAGTATGTAATTTACTGTGAACATCATCCAGACTTGTTATTTAAACGCACTTCTTACGAGCCCAGTCTTGATTGACCGATCAGGTTTGTGAAAATTTGAAATCGTTTTAATAAATGTTGGCTGTGGGAAATATTTGACTTATTTGTATGTAGTTGTGGGTCCAGTGTTACCACCATCACCTTTAATCATGAAATATTAAGGACTCAGTGAATCCATTATTACAGAGTCGAAGGTAAATAGATAACTGGGTCTTGCACAATTTTTTAGCTGCACAATGAATATAAAGACACATTAGAAAAGCTGGAAATGAGACTCGGCCGTCTTTGCTTGATATGATCCACTCAAGTAAACTATTCAATCAATATACCTCTTTGCTGCCGAATGGTTCGAGTGAACTGATTAAACTGGTCAGACAAGTGAAAACTTGCCGTAATACAGAGTCGGCTCAGTTGCGAGTCTGCTCTGAATGCATGAGTAACTGCAGTCACAAATGTTAGATGACGCTTTTCTGTATATCGACAAGGGTGTTCAAAACACACTGAGTTTAATAGTAATTGCCTGTTTTCGAGTATCTGTTGCTAGGCAGACGCTCAGATGAAACCTACATGGCATCCATTAGCTCAAGTGAAACAGCCATGACTGAAGCTCATGTGACTGCCTTGGTAACACACAGAACTGACGACAACACTTATGAGAAACTAATATACAGGGGCTTTTAACTCACGGACTGTCGTAGAAGCTCAACAGCGAGTCACCTAGGATCAAATGTTTGTTCCACTGGAAGGGTTTCAATTAAACTAATGGACGACCGGTGATGTCAGCATACAGAAAACAGTATTATATAAGTTTCAGGCACGTGCGTTTCTATCTTTGCACCGGTGTATCCTAAACTGGGTATACGATGGGGCCGAATTGTCGAGTACAATACATCCCGATCGGGCAATGCTTAAGGCGATGTTCTGTTATCTCCGACTGTATCGATTATTGATCTGCTCGGTTTATTTCTTCTGTACTCTTGCAGACTAAGTCGCAGTTGTTTTCATGGAATGCTATCACAAATGGGAGAAGTGCAGTAAAGATGATACACACATATTAGATTGTAGCAAATGGTTGGAACGAGGGCGGGCGCAAATTTTACTGAACCTGCGACATGTATGAAGATACCCCTACAATCACACTGATTTTCCGGTGTTTCAGAGTTAATCTACTATTATGTCACGTTCATCCATTCGTTTGAGCGTGCAGGTAGGCTATCAATCCGGTGGATTTGCGGCCGTGGCAGGTGCAGCGCCTGAACGAACCACTTTTGATGACAAAATACCAGGTCAAGCAGCCTGAATGCGATAGTTTCGGCCGTACAAAGTGTTTTCATTCGGACATTCTTTACCTGACATGCGATAAACCGCTTGGAAGGCTTAATCAGTGTTCACCTGGAGACCGTCCTTCTCCGTGTGCCCCGAGTCACCGTGGATGGTGTTCTCGGATTCGTTTTGAAAGCTGTCTTGGCTTTCGACCAATATAACCTGATCCACAGGAACACGTGCCGGACTAGATACACATAAATGAGGTTTGAACTGTCAGCCTATTTTTCTTATAAACCTGAGAACCGGGGATGTGGTGAACACTATACGGAGTTCAGCAGTGGTAAATGTCCTGTTGATTGCCTGGGTAAGCCTATTTGTCAGCCACCCTGTGGCGCTGTCACCTTTGAACCGCACTCGAATAAACACAGGTTTCTTTCTTACGTCCTGAATTTCAGGTTTAGGTGAAGCGCTGATCATGTTTCTGGCGGTGGATCGTTTCGGGAATCCGTATCCAATGAGTACGTACCCTATGAATTCGAGTTCACTGTTTAGAATATCCGCTGAACAAATTCCGTCAAGCAACGCACTACATTTCTCTTTTGTTTTAAGGGTACAAACTGTGAAAGTTTGTGTACTGACCTGTCCAGGTATTCTTGGGATGAAACATGCCTTGAATAGAGCGGTCTATTCTTCGATGTAAATGAAACTCAAGAAAAGATATTTGATTTTCAGTTTCCTCCTCAGGTGTAATGTCAATTGACTAACGGGCGCGAATGAATTTGTTGAGTACTGTGCACAAATTAGTGTCCGAGCTATTAAAAATAACCATATATCGTCTACATGTCGATAATACTGACTGAACTGGTTGATGGTAGGTTGAAACATGGTGCGTTCAAGCTTTCCCATGAATATATTGTCCACGAGAGGTTCGGGCTGGGATCCCGTTGCTACACCATTTATCTATCGACAAAACACACCGTTACATAGCAGTTGTGCGTTGAGTTAGAATCGGAGCAGAAGCTTTTTTGATAACTAGACATCGAGTCCGGTCTCAGACACGTAATCACAGATAAAATTAACAGTTTCTAGCAGCGGCATGTCTGTAAATAACGACACTACGTCCAATGGGCATGATTTTTGCGACTTCATACTAACGTCTTGTATGCACTGGACAAATTTAAACGTATTGCGTAGACTGAGCCGGGAAATCATTTTTTCGGATGGGTTCGAGCAGTTTCACTTGTCACTCCGTCGCCAAGTGCTAGGTCGAATTCATCATATCAAGTATTACGCGAACCGGTATACCAGGTATGTGGACTTTTGGTAGCCCATAGAGACGGAGTATAGTAGAACATGGTGGTTGTAGTTGCTCATAAGTCGCAGGGATTATCAGCTTTTCGTCCTTTAATGATTTGTGACATTACGTAATCTGATTTTCAACATACTCAGGTTTTTCTTTCGTTAGCAACTCTACGAATCTTGTTCTGATCTGCGAGAATATTATGCAGTTTCTCAATGTAATCGTTTTTAGTCATGGTGACAACTGCAGGTCTTTTATTTCCTCAGTTGAAGAGAATATACGGATTTTGTTAAAGATTCTCCAATGAATCCATGTGCTCCCTAATCAAAGACCCTCTGTGTTTCGATGTACGCTTACAGTATAGCTGGTTGTAGTTAACAGGTGTGGTTCAGAACAACGCAAAAGTCATCTAACGAACATGGAGTTAAATCTTGTGTTTGATCACAAAGACTATTAAACCGCCAAAATATGAGTAGAATCGCGCGAAAATTCCCAGTGTAGTCATGAAAAATACTGTGTAGCAAACAAGCTAGTTTTCATTGATTCATCGTCAGGTTAAATGCATCACATTTATATCACGAATTTTACAGGGGAATCATTAAAGGGGGTAAATGGGGAACGGGTAGTTAATCAGGTCAATCAGTTCAATGTCACACTGCAATCAAGTACCCACTTGAACCGTGGATCTTGACAGGCTAACAGGGTGTGGGTTTGGCCATGGCAGATCCAACGCCTGAACAAAACGTTTCTGTGCGCACAGGGGTGGGTTGTACAGGCGAATTCCAATGGCTTCCGCTGTGGACAGAATCCTACGCTTCACTGCCCTCGACTGGGTGGCTTTAACTCGGTAGATTGGGCGAAATGCGTCCGTCAAATTGACAGAGTTATTCGAATCCACCAGGTGCGATAGTGTTGGACTGTTGACAGATTTCGTTATTTCACTGTTCAGCCAAGCTGGGTGGTTTTCCCGGACCCGTTCGTGATATAAATGTGATGTATCTAGCCTGATGATGAATCACTGAAAACGAGCTTGTTCGCTACATAGTATTTTTTATATGAGTAGAACTTGAAGAAATTAAGCATTGGCCCTCTGTGAATGCACCAGACTCGTATAGCATAAGCTAAATTAACACGTTTGTTTCAACAGTTTTTCTCTACCTTCTGGGCTTGAAGTGATTGATGAAGTCTAAAAGACGATGCAAACAAACTGAGGGAACTGTGATTAGAAAAACTAAACTGTTATTCCTTACCATATGTACCAAAACACTTAATAGCGTTAACCACGAGATTGTTTTCCATTTGCAAGACAGCAAATTTAGGGTTAAGCGAACACCGGTATGAGTATCACTTCGGTATTTGGTATTGGGAGGACTGTCGATTTTCCTAAAAATATTATAAAGCTGTACAAAAGATCATATTTATTTTTCCAAAGCCATCTAACTAAAGCATGATATTACCTACAGAAGATCGTTGACTGAGAATTTAAATCAGCCGTCGTTGAAGTTGGAGTCTAATATTTTGATCCGTTGTTCGTAGAACAGAAAACTTCTCAGATGAAGCGGAATGCATACATTTTTGTTGATCACCTGCTTAGAGCAGTGCATACCGGATTATTCAGCGCAAGTGATGCTGACTCTTTCTATGTGCTTTTGCACTCTGGAGATGGATCTCCTTCAAAAACGTATCTCTGGATGGCAGCATGCAGCAAAACACTAGGCGATTTGTTCCAATTAGAGAGTCGACATGCCTCCAAAGTAAGCTTCCCGATGTGATACTTCTAGATGGTGGCAATTTCATTTAGAAAACGTGTTATTTAAAATTTTTATAAGACTTCAACTTTACAAAAAGATACTTTCGGTAACCCTCATCAGGTGTTTACAACTACATAGGATAAGTGCGAGTTATATATGGACATTACAACAAATCATGCAGGTCATTAGGAATCACAGAAATGTCGAGGATCACAGTCTACTGCAGGAGGATGAGAGTGTTAATGAATACACCGATGTCAAACGCGCCTGTCAAGAGACTTGCATTCGTCAGTGTCAGGTGGTTCAAGCTTGCTCAGATTTCAAGTAACCGTGGAACAATTAACCAGAGGAAGTGATGGGTTTATACGAAATGTTTTTCAGTGCACATACAAGGGTTGTGGAGTCTAATTGCAACAGTCTGGGCCGTTGATAAAAGTCGTACTCTGACAACTCTTGAGCAGGTTTGACGAACCTTGTAGATGACACGGAACTCTTCATCGGTCTCAGTCTGATGGTCAGTGCCAATTAAGTGGGAGCCGATTGTATTGTAAGTGGATTTTCTCGAACTGTTGCAAATCCATTTCTGGTGTTGTGCACGAGTTCTCTGTGATAGCCCGTCTGTAGTTTTTTCAATGTAACCAGCTGGACAATAGCAGGTGACAGTCTATCGTAAAATAGTAAGGTTAACAGTGAAAAAATTAGTCATAGATTCTCAAACTTGATCGAGAGTATCCACCCTGCATCGAAGCTTATCGTATCATTTGATACCTGCTCGGTACTGTAGCCACTGTAGCCTAAAGGATAGTTTGCTCAAGTTATATATGTCCTGTATATGCAAGAGATAGAGTATGTTTATTGGTTGGGCTACACAATACACGAAATTCTTTCTCCACTTTGTTAACATGTCCCAATTCATACTTTATGTACATAAGCAGATAGTATTTAATTTATCACTACCATGATGTTAAGGGTTTGTGCGCATCAGGTTACATTATTATTCAGATGATTGTTATAATTAGTTGAATGTTTTACTTATACTGTTTACATAAGTTTCTTCCTCTTGTTGTATGTTCACTCTCAAGCAAAATGTTAGCTACCGTTTATTTCCGCTTGCCTCACTGTTTGATTGGTATTGTGTACATTGGCATTTCCTTACTCAACCTGTTTAAAATTTGAATTTTCATGAAATCACGACAACCATTTTCGAATTTGGGTAGTTTACTTCCGGCTCTAAGTGCTATCCCTACTACAACCAACGACTCATTCCTATTCTGTGTTTATTTAACTTGATGGATACTTACTGATCAAACAATCTGTGTATTGTAACCGATGAGATCGATTGAAATGTCTGTACAGAGTACACTTTACGTAATCTTACTTTTGTATTCTAAATTCATCCGTTGAAATAAATGCTTTAGAAAATGGGAAAAAATAAAAAAATTTCATGGCATATCGAAGACGTTTGCTTCAATCTTGCAAAATAGTACATTTTTGAATGCTGTATTTAGAACGTATACGAAAGTAGCAAAACAGAAAGAGTACACATTGCACATAACCTACAATCGCAGTTCCATACTCATCAGTAATCAAAATACCGCTCAATAGGTCGTTGATTTCTGTTATTTCAATTTGGAGAGAAGTCTTAGTCGAGAGATCATCAATTGAAGTTAACAGGACAGTTGCTGTGTCTCTTCTCGAGGCGATTGGGCAACCTGATCATTAGTCACAAGCGAAAGTGGTCGAGAGTTCACATATGATAAATCGATCATGTCTAATGTGAGATCAATGGTACAATGGCCAACAGGATTAATTCAGGAAAGCATGACCGGAGGTCTAGTCCCGGCAGTGGTAAAGATATGCACTACTGATGAGCTCTCTGATGAGAGTGAACCTCGAGTCTGGTGTTTGTGCCATTCGAAAGGGGCTGACTGGAACGTCTATGGAAATGCAACAGCAGCGACCAATTGTGAATGATATTCAGTTTATATGAAAAACCACAATCCCTTACTACTCAACAGAAGGAATAGTCCAGGGGCTCGGATCTTTTAAAACTGTCACCTTATGGCATAATGCCAAATAAATATCTGAGAAGTTCACATGTGTGTTATCCACACCGAACAAAATATAGCTAGTGTGGATGAACTGTAGTGACCATATTCACTAAGCCTTGCGGGTTAGTACACGCGTTGAAAATACACCAAGTATTTGACTTAACGGTTAACTTTGTTGGCTTTTAAAGGTTGGTCAGACTATTTAACTTTTCTCATGGAATTATATTATGTTTAAAATTGATTGGGTTCACTTAGTAGAATGTTGAACAAAATTTGAGCAGCTCGTAATTACATAGTTCCATTCGATGACTTCTGTCAACAATTGGTTCATATTTTTCCCTGCAACAATCGTGAATTGTCCAACAAAGTTTTTTTGTCAGCAGGCCACCGAACTTCTAGAAAGCGAAATCGGTCTGTGCGCAGTAGTTGAGATATGAAATTTTGCACAATTATAACTACAAACGGTAATGTGAATCAACATTTTCCTCTTGAACAGCTGCTCATGAGGTTAATCGTTAACACCATTTTATAGAAATAAACTTGAGTCAGCATACTTCACTCAAGAGCGTTGTGCCCGACTCATCCTTAAATCAGAGAGAATCCAAGTGGGTAAACTCTGATAACGGAAACGGTTGTCTGCAAAAACAATCTAAATCCCCGAAATGCAATTATTTTTTACTGTACACACTACTCAGTTAATTCAATGAAGTTCGTGACTTCGACCTAACTGAGAAGTTCGTGGTCGCAGGATTATCGATCGGAGTTAACAGAGCGTCTCAGTTTTTGTTTTTCACAGCGATCGAGTAATGTGATCACTACTGATGCAGGTTTGTAGTGGAGTGTTTTGATATGATTGATTGGTCAAGCCTATTGTGAAGTCACTGACGTTGTTTAACACGGTAATCTCACAAATACGAGAATCGGAGTGTAAATTCTGGCTCAGACAAGGATATGCACAACCGATAAGTTCTAATATGAGTGAAACTCGGGTTTAGTGCTATTTCATGAGGTGAGCCGGCCGAAAAGCTTTTATGAATTCGAAGGCTGAGATCGAATGTAGGTGGTGTTCAGGTTGAATGATGAATTTATCAATGAAAGCACTGTCTAACTGTCACATCCAAGTCCTATTCGATCTGTCTCGATTTGTGATTTGTGTAACCATTCCATCAACTTCGAATCGTTCTTCGTCGAATGGTACGTCACGTGAAAGTGTGTCCGTTTAATGCTCTAGCAACAGTCGTCTCACTTTATGGTACATGTCACGCGACAGCAACAGTGCACCGTTTCTTTCGGGGTTTAAAGAGAATTTGCCATGGAGTTCCGTGGCTTCACAGACAGGCAGTTGCGTCTGGTTAACTGTCTGATATTCTGACATTTTCAAACATCGCGACTTCCAAGTTTACTCAGTTTGAGCTTCAAAATCCAAAACAGTTGAATCAAATAATTGATAGGCCTGCTCGCTGTGTGTGTGCGCGCAACTTCCCGGAATAGAAGATTCAAGGTGGCACAAACAAAAAAGTTTGGACTAAGTTTGTGAGTAACCGTTTAACAAGAAACAATTGTTTTTACGGACAACCATCAGAAACCGTGGGTTAGTCTCTGTCTTTCCTGACAAATTGTACAACTCTGAAGCGTTCTTTATCCCATTACGTACGTCTTGCTCGTGGTTTGCTAAGCTTCTGTACAAGGTTCCTAATGTAACATCAAATGCATGGAACCGTCCGTAGTGAAACTCTTGCCCAGTACTACTTTGCGAAACGGGCTAACCAGAAATTTTACTTGAATGTAAAAACTCCCCATTAGTTGGCTTGATTTTAGACCCAACCAGTGGTGTGTATTACTTTCGAGTTGAACATTACACGAATTTGACCTCAGCCTTCGCATTCAGACGGAATTTCCACACCTTACGTGAGATTCATGTGCCTAACACCTCCTTGGGAAAGGGGCTGACTTGAAAGTCTATATGAAAACCAAAGCTGATAATAAGTTTAAGTATTCTTAAATGGATTGAGAATAATAACGTTATGAGCAAGTTGTAGTACTCTACGTTTCAACCACTTCGGGTGGCCTACCTCACGAGTGTTTTATTCGAAATCACACTAACAAAGGAACAGAGATCACGTGGGATTTGACGTCGTTAGGTCAATCTGCGCTGTAATTGAATTGGTCGGTTGAATCGTTTGCCCATTAGGTGGGGGTCAGACTGAAGTAGATAAGTTTCGTTTGTGTCTAGTGTTGTTTATCCATTGACGCCACACTGCTGCCAAAGGTTTGCTATCGTTGCGATTAACACAAGCGTGTTGTATGTTTTACTTTTTTCGTACAAAATTTGGTGCGGATATCTTACAAGTGTGAGTATTATTCAGCACCAACTTACTTAAATACCTGACTGTTCCCCAATAAACTAAACTGTTGTCAACTTCAATAAATTCACCAATAACGATAGAAGACATACGTCGCGAGATGTTAACATTTCGTTTACTCTCTTCAGTCACGAACGTAAAACATTGGAATATATAGGACATGCGGATAGCAACAACAATAGAAACAATCAACAATTGGGTTTACACAAAACAAGGACTGTTATCAGTTCCAGGGCAAACAAACTGCATGAATCAACAGTTTATGCACACACAGGACCGGAAGGTGAGTATTGATTAGCATTGCTTCGGAGAAGGCAAGCAACTTCGGATTCCGATTACGCAACAACACATGAAACGAATTGGCGGGGTCAACAACAAGACCTGTTTCCATGATGTGCTTTGCTATGGATGAGTTCGGATTTCGTCTCACTCGTTCAGTTGCCATTGCCTGTTGCGTCATGGCGCGCATCAACCACTTGGGCATATATTCAGCCATTCTTTGTCGTAGG
>JTDE01000343.1:54443-67176 GCA_014338405.1 Paragonimus skrjabini miyazakii
GAGTTATAGCAGACTGTAATTTTTAACTTACATCAGTTGTGATATGATATATATTCCAATGTTTTACGTTCGTGACTGAAGAGAGTAAACGAAATGTTAACATCTCGCGACGTATGTCTTCTATCGTTATTGGTGAATTGGATCAAGGGAACGCAGTGTTTTAAACTTCAATAAACTTGGAAGTTGTGACATGACATAGGGGTCATAATTGCGAGATTATCAGTCTGAGTTGACAGGCCGTAATTACCGTTCCTTTGGAGATGATTGGCAACCTGATCAAAATTAAAAGACAAAAGTGACTGAGCGCTCGATATTTCGGTCGTGCTTAATCTGAAGTCAGTGTATTGGTGAGTAACATGGTTGCCTCATAGAAACGTGGCCAGAACTACAGTCTCTGGCGAAGCATTACTAACGAGTTCGAACAATAAGGACATTTTCATCTAGTGCTTCTTTTAAATTGGGCTTTTTTGAAAGTATATCTGAACACGAAAACCACTAACAGAGGTGACTAATGTTCTGTATGAAAATAACCAACTTGTCGATTACTCATATTTTACTTGCAAAATGTCAACGACAAATCTACTAGGAATGAGTATCGTGTTTAACATGTTTGTAATTAACAAATTGAGAACGATACAAAGTTGTGAACAAGTTGTAAAATTACCGTTTTAATCGCCTTAAGTGGAGTTTCTTTCGAATTTAACACTCATGAGGTGATTGAAACGTTGATTAATATAACCTGATCTTAACTTTGTGTTCACCTCAGTGGATAAATTAGCACAGTTTACTGTTCTACTATTGTGGATCGCGTACAGCAGTGTAGTGATGTTTAGTTTACGAAGCACATCGCCAATTCCTTCCTTAATTACACAAGTGTTTCTAGCTTTTACCTTTCTAATATGCTATTTTCAAACTATCTATAATGGATACGGTATGGTTTTAAAATATCTGTTAACACTGTTAACAAATTGTATTGAATAAAAACCATCGAAATGCATAGATCTTGATTTCCAAAATCTCATTTCAGAAACGTGAGCTAACAAACAGAAGTAACCGATCTACTGAAAAAGCAGCTTTCAACCGTAGGTGTATCAACAATAGGTTCTTTGATCACATACAATCATACATATAGACGATAATTAGTATTCCAATACACTAAATATTTATGTTTGCTAATTTTGTTCCTTACATAAAAGTTTAATTTTAAAAATACCAGCTTATGTTAAAATACATTCTATTGAAATTGTCTGAAAAGTTATTTATTGTGCTTTCGTTATGCACTTGGCAAAGTAAGTGAATATATTTAGACACAGATTATATCATTCTCTTTTCGGAACAGCCTGTAACTCGAAACAAAACTAAGGCGCACCATGATTCCTCTGTAAATTGGTTGGGTAAACATGTTCCAAACGCTTCCAGCCACATTTACGAATGAATTAAAATGATGGTCATTACGACACACGTACTCGTGGAAGCTAAATCGACAGGTGTGTAGAGTTGGACACAGTCAGGAATACACTGCCTTGCTTGAGCATGATTCCCGTTGGCATGCATGGTACAGCGAATGACAAAAAGGAAGTGCTTGATTCTCTTCGTAGATCTTAATATTGCAATGAAAAGTTGGACTCTGGTAGATGCTATCATTTTGTATTGCCTCTTCGGTACCAAATAACAATAATGAAGAATGTATATGACATTAATGGGGTGGGGGTGAAGAAACAAAATAGCAAATGGAGTGGAAGACACGGCGTGAAGCTATTAGATCCAAAACAGTCTAAGGCTTACATATAACTAGTTTTCAACATATAATTCTGGTTTGAGACGGTTAATCGCGACCGCTTCACCGAAACATAGGAAATGCTTATTAGCGTAACCTATTATAATCCTCGATGTAGATTCAAGATTAACCCTAAGACCGGCAGCCAACATGCATCTGGCGATAAATGGAACAGAGAGTTTGCGTGACCCCAAGGCGAAGGAGGTAGATCTCGAAGTCGCCGTCTCTCTTCACCTGTCATCTCAATAGTATTATATATATAGCCCTGCTTATTGTTATTTAGCACTGAAAAGGCAATATGAAATACCAGCAGCTACCAGTTTCTATCTTCTCACAACTACGTTCAAAGTGAGGTGTTGTTCACTATCCAGCACGAGTTCAGTCACACTTGACTGGGAATTTATCTCAGACCACCAGCAATCGTCTGTTAATTGTTCCGTTGTCAGGGTTCATCACCTCATACTCAGTGTCACACCAACATCAATTCCACGTATCATGGCCATCTCTACTTAATCTGCGCTTCTCAGCAATACTCAATGGAATGTCAGCAAAATGCAGGACTTTACTCTTGTTGTTGAAGTGAATTGAACTGAAGTGTTCGGTTGTTTATCAAAAACAGAATTCCAGTTAAAAAAACTTTTTATTGTCAAATGAGGTGTGTTGTAGACTTTCACAAGGGTTCCGATAACACACCGGGCTCAGTTTCATAAGTTTTTGAACACGCTCTTGGTTTTAGCAACTTGTTTTGTCTGGTTCCACCATGACAAATACAATCCATTTTGTGGTTCTCCGGAGTAATATTTCGTACGCTTTAAACATTAATATAAGGTTCCATAGAGCGGAAGTCATGGTTTAACGGATTGGACAAACGAGTACGGAAAGTGTTCAGGCAAATATTCTGGTAGTTGCAGTTTGAGCTACTTGGGGAGGATCATTTGACAGTTAGCTTCTCGTCTCGGACAGCATGTTCCAAGGGGCTGAAAACACATGAAAACGCCAGACGCGTGTTTAGGGGCCGACAGACGGCACCCAGCGTTATCAATAGCAAAACATTTAATCCGTACAGGACACAGTCAAAGTTTACGAAGCATTCTCTGTGATTTGTTGAGGCAACTGGAAACGCATCCTCTAGTTTGCTGAGGCTTTGGCTATCAGACGTCATCATCCCCCTTGTGTTCAAAAACAATCTGTGTTGACGTTGTGGCTGCCCTGGCACTTAGCATCCCCATCTGTTTAATCTTCATTTCCGTGTCTGTCTGTCTAATCCCTTAAGCCATTATTTCCGCCCTATGGAACTTTAGCTTAATGTTTAAAATTAATTACATGTGTGATCAGAATGTAAGAAATGTTACTCCGGAGAACATCACATGATTTACATCTTCTCATTGCCCTGTTCAATACTCATCAAGAGGACAAATTGCTTCAAATCCCATTTTGGTACTGACAAATTTGGCTCTACTAATTTTCTGATCAGGATTAAGCCGAAAAGAATTAACAGACCGCATGCGCTTCTGTCCATATGTGTTGATTCTGCAGACCAGACACCTTATTTTACATCACCCCTTCTCCATACCGGTTCCAGTTTGATGGTCAACCCTGTACATATCAAGCCTGACAAACAAGTGTTATTAGACGGTTCGTCCCTCTGGAACAGATAAGATTGTCAACCGTCCCCTTTCATACATATTAGTCTATACGGATGGAATTTCATAAAAACAGGGAGCACAGTTCAACCACCAAAATCCTACAGGCCTGAGACAAGAATCTAGAGTTTCCTATTTCATCCAAGTTTGCTTCCTGTGTGAAGCGAAAATCCCAGTTGTCTGAGTTTTTGATTAAAACGGCGGTGACTGTTTGTCCGTTCAACAGTACCGAACTATCACAAGAGATTCAGTGGAAAGTTACGTGCACTTTTTCTAGTGTGTAGTGAGGACAAGCAATCGCACTATACTACTCACATCAATACTATTCAGCGGTAGAGTCAGAGCATAGATTTTGACATTGAGAAAGCTGCGCGGAAAATACAAGAAGGAACATTCGAGTGCAGCGTGGCATGGAATAGTCTTTGGTATGAAAATGAACTGAGGAATGGCTTTCGTGGCAACCGTGAAGTCCTGAGAACAGTGTCGTACGCAGATGACTGTCTTTTGTTCGTGGTCATACTGAAGCGCGTTTTCTGAATAAACAGCACTTGCACCATTGGCTCACAACAGTAGGACATGTTTTTTCGTCAAACATCAGCCAGAGACTTGACATAGAGGTGCTAGTTGAACGAGCTCGTGACTGCGTCAAGGTCAGTTTTGCAAACTTGACGCATAATACAGCTTCAGTATTGGTAATGACGTCAGTTGGATACAAAGAGCGCATATTTTCAGAACTGGCTTTGTAGAACTGCATGCGAAATACTGGGTGGTATAATCAGTTTGGCTTCAGGTATATCTCCTTAAGTCCTGTAAACTTTTTCTGAAGATGTGCTTGTTTACTTTCTGATCGTTTTTATTTACAGTCTCCCACGTTTTTGAGTTTTTTGTTTAAATATTGAACTTTGTTAGATTAAGCATTGTGTTCTGCGATTTCACACATTCGTACGCAAAATGATCTTTCTAGTAATTTAATGATAACATTGTAACTCGACTGGGTCTTCATAACGCTGAGTGATCTATGTGGTTCTGGTAAACAGTTCCTTCATGAGTGACTAACTGGACTGCTGTTACTAGCTCAGATATAATTTCATGATTCTGACGCTTGATTCACTCTGATTGTGCTATCATCAACTTTAAGACATTAATGAGTCTTAGAGGCATAACACCGTTACACTCTTGTTTCAACCATTCAGTAGAGCTGGACAAGAAAATTTCATAGGATTATTGATTACTGTTTTTTGGGTTAGTCATTGTCAGTGTACAAAAACTATTCACGTGTCGTACATTTCTATCATTGTTTGGTTGTCGCCTTATTTAAATAAGGTATGTGGAGAAACTCGTTTAAAAATCAATTTAAACTTCCATCGTTTTCTGGTATATCGGTAGATCAGGATAAATATATCGAACTTCAATGTTCAACTATAAAATTCCTTTAAATCTGACGTATCTCACTATAGAAAGCGATCAAAAACTGTACAGAGTTCGTTGTTGGGTTTTGTTGCGGATAAATAATAGAATATTTCGGTTGATAAGTTCGAATGCAATTCATGAGTGATAGCAGCTTTCTAATTCCCGTGCAATTCTCAACCAGTCCTTTTTGAAAAGGTTTCACTCTTGTCAGAACTCGTCAGTAGCGCGTATACTGAGCATTATTCACAAGTGAATTTGGCTGGTTTGCATATGCTAATTCAAATGCTCTCATTTTAAGGAAGCTGGTTTGAATGTTTATCAGAGTGGGAATGCAACGATCAATTGTGTGGTGGTCAAATTGTACCGTTTTTCAATCTCGTACAATGTTTTGCTTGAACGGTGAGTCTCATGTTATAGTTTGAACTTCTCGATTTAAAATTTACCAGTTTAATAAACTGATCCACGCTAATTTTCTCAGCTATTTTAATCTGTTAAGCAAAAAAGCAGTTTTGATTTTGTTTATATTAATCTCTACCTGGTTTTTCAACAACATTTACATTTGAATAAAGAAGACAATAGGCTGATATTGCACGATTTACGTCCGGACAAATTTCGCTGCATCTTTACGAGTGCATACTACAGACCATTTATATATCAGTGAGAAAACGAACTATGTCTAGTCGGCAAAAGTGTCTTCTCACAAATCAACATATCAGCGCTCTCAGATCGCTTAGATGTAACTACGAATTGATCATGCTGCAACCAGACAAAGGATCGGGAACAGTTTTGATGGACAGAGTTGACTACATTAATTGGATGCAACCTATTCCGAATGATTCCCTCAGATTCAAAAAGGAAGAAAGACCAGACAACCCGGTAGACGTCGAGCAGAGTATCAATAGAAAACTACAAATATTACTTGAAGGTAACTTCATCAATAAAGCAACCTTTAAATCTCTAAAGTCAATTGGAACCCAGGTTCCACAGCTATATGGACTCCCGAAACTCCACAAACCTGGATTTCCGCTCAGGCCCATTTTGTCTATGTCTAACTCGCCACAACACAAAGTAGCTAAATGACTCGCGAAACTTCTGAAACCCATTCGAGACCGAATTACTCAGTTTTGTCTGAAAGATAGTTTCGAACTAGCCGGCTTACTTGAGACAATGAATATTCGGGATAAGTATTTATGCTCATTTGATGTACAGTCGCTGTTCACGAACGTTCCACTAGACGAATGTATCGAATTCCTGCTTTCTTATATGAGGGCGTACCATTTAGAAGTTGGAGTACCCGAAAGCGAATTAGAACAACTGCTACTGCTCTGTACCAAAAATGTCAGCTTCGTTTTCCAAGATTCTGTCTACAGACAAATTGATGGGGTAGCTATGGGTAGCCCGCTGAACCCCATTCTGGCAGATATTTTTGTGGCAAAACTTGAGCAACAAATGACAGGACAGTTATCATCAGTGCAGTTATACAAGAGATACGTCGATGATATTTTTCTCATCGCAGACAATCAATTGCAGGCACAGAGCTTAATTGATCAGATGAATTCTTTGCACCCAAACATGCATTTCAGTATGGAAGGCGAGAATCAAAACAGTCTACCATTCCTGGATATATGCATCAGAAGAAATGCAGATGGTTCGATTCAACGAAGCGTCCATCGCAAGAGCACCTGGACAGGTCAGTACCTGCATTTTGAAAGCTTTGTTCCCCGATCCTATAAACAAAGTTTGGTGCTTACTTTGTTTGATCGGGCCAGACGTATTTGTACTGAAGATACTGTGCAAGAAGAGACGGCCATATTAGAGACCACGCTACAACTAAACGGTTACCCTAAACCGTTTGTTACAAGATTTAAACAACCCATTGACATAGGAATTCGACCCGACACAGTGTCCAAAAAGCCGGTATTTCTTCGTCTTCCCTTTAAGGGTGATGATTTGTGCCAACTTATTCACCGTCGTTTGGTTAGTTCAATCGCGAGAACATACAATGCAGTGGTCCCAGTGATTCTGTTCAGAACACTCCGGATTCCAACACCCTGTGTGAAACAACCGGTGCCCGAGTCAGCCAAATCCAACGTTATCTATGAATACCGATGTAGATGCGGAGCATCCTACATAGGCAGGACTGAGCGCCAGCTGAGAACGAGGGTCATGGAGCACATCCCGAAGTGGGTCAATAAACAGGTCACGTAAGCACATGACATCACAGTGGCGCATACAAACAGAGAGCCAGCATCATCCATTGCACGTCATATTCTGATGACGCAACACCAATGTGATACCACAACGGCATTTCGCGTTATCTACTCAACGTCACACAGGCGAACACTGCGCTATGCTGAAGCTGTTGCAATACGAAAGTTCAAACCCGTGTTGTGTGTTCAGAAACAACTGTTTGTAGGGTTGTCACTACCTTGGTAGCGACAATGATTGTGCACTCTGACAATTGACTTTCTCTGGTATCTTGTTCGTTTTCTCACTGATATATAAATGGTCTGTAGTATGCACTCGTAAAGATGCAGCGAAATTTGTCCGGACGTAAATAATGCAATATCAGCCTATTGTCTTCTTTATTCAAATTTTTGACGGGAAAAGAATGTTTCAACATTTACATTCAAAATCAACTATGTACCATTATTCAGATGTCCACTAAGTACTTTGAAATTACATTACTGCTTTCGCGATAACGTGATTCCATAACATAACTAACGCCCAAATTATAGCCTCACTGTAAGAGAGACCAGTGATGGACCCAACCCAAACTGCCACCCTTCGTAGGTTGATTTCACTTGAGAGCGTCGAACGCATCCACGGACGGTGCATGGGATATCACCATGTGACATTTTTTATTACTCTCTAAGGAAGTTGATTATAATCTTTTGTACGATGCATCTCGCTATTTGGATTTCGTATCTGAGCCTCACCATCCAACGTTTTCTGAAGATCACTAATGTTGTGAATGTTTCATTAACGCAACTTCTTCGATTGATTACCAAACTGTTGATCCTGGAGGGCCTCCATATGGTTACAACTTTCACCACTAATTAGATGTGCTAACGTGTATTCGATGAACATATCAGATAGGGTAGGTTCATTGCAGTCATGTCAGCTCAGTAAGACAGCTTTTCGTATGGTGATTTTTTGTTTGTCAGCTTGCTCCCTTCTTGATAAGTAATTCTTAATGAACGTTTGATTGAGAGAATTTGTGACGTTTGACCGCACACGGATTGTTGACGTAGACAACTTCGATCGACACAGTAATTATGCCATTGATAGTCCACTTCGTGGTCCTAAACGTTTCTAAATCACACACCCCCATTGCTCATGTCATTTTTTCGATGACCGCAGCATCAATCTGCGCTGTTTGCTGATAAACTTTACAATACAACTACACGGAGTCACTCATTTCCCCGGGATGCGCTAACATAATCAGAGACGCATAATGCAGTTGATCATAATAGACCGTTTTCATTCGACACATGCACTGAATACTCACTGCTGCCTATTTACGGATGATGTTCGTAACCAAATGAAGGACTTTCAGGGTCATCTTTATGATTATCCACGTTTGCCATACGTTACTTACCTAATGCGTACTCGGTATCACCTAATGCAATAGGTGAGTTCGAAGTTGTACGTGATTTAGTTTCGTCTGAGTACCGGGTCAGAATTATCAATGTGCTATCAGTCCATTGCGTAAATGTATCAAAGTCAAAACAGCTGATACCAACGGAGTGATGAAATGCGCGCGATTTAAATCGTTCTGATCTATACGTCATTTTCTACTGGTTTTAGGTAAGCGTAACAAAATAAGAACCAAATAAATTAACTCTGTCCAGTGTTGTTATCCGGTGCAGCCACAAACAGCTGTGTGCACGAATGACCCCAACGGTGTTCAGCCAGCCAAGGCCAGCTGCTTCGAACACAGTCGTTTTTCTACAGAGTGAATGTTACCCAAACCTGGTGACAACCCTTCAATCACATAAGTCCTTCGGCTAGCTCACTTCGAAAGGGGGCGTTAGACTACAGTTTCGCTTTTATTAAAGCTCACCAGTAATGCATAACCTCGTCCAGACCGGAAGTTACACTCCACCCCCCAGGATAGGCGTGGCTGAGTTATCATACCCAAATGCCCAACCACAACCCTGTGTGAGTAATGTTCAGTCTGCCCGATCGTTTTGAACGGACAGTAAGTTTTGAGGGGTAAATTTGCGGTATCAAAGGCAGTGGTCTGCCCAAGGAGACGACCAATGCAATGACATAACCTAGGATCCTAAATTCCAACAGAAATTTCACAAGAATGCGTTTCCCCTAGGAGCGGTTATTCTTGGAATAAACCCATGTCGTGAATCACTGTATGCAGTTTGACATCCTTAGAACGTGAACTAAACATACATTCACCACCCCAAAGAAATTCCTTGCACATACTTATGAGTTTTGCATGTATGTGAACTTTAACCCTACATTCAGGCATAAGATATTGCAAAAAGGTCACTGAAAGCTACCGAATTTTATGCGGACTCTTATGTGAAATTCTGAAATTGACATTCAGTAGGTAGTCACATTTAAGGAGTGCATTAGTCGAGATGCTACAATAAATTTAGTCGTTTGGTGATGAAAGTCTCACTACTCCATGTGTACGATAGAATGAAACATATAGCAGTTTAACATCAAAAGAAGTCTTACTACTACATGCCGGGGAATTTTCTAGTCCCCCGAAAATATTGTGCGACAAGTAGACTAACGAAGTACACTTGTGAGTTACCTTCACCGTTGTCATGGTCGTGCATTGCTCCGGTCTTCACGTACAACCTCAATCATCGTGATAACACGCTTACTCAATAATGTCTGGACTTTTGTGTCTGGTCCATTATTTCAACCTTGCTTTACTGCTAGACACAAACATGCGAACGGGTTTATGACCATATTGTCTTCGAACTAAGCGACGTAAAGATGCTTTGTTTGAAGGCCAGTCTTCTCGCTGTATTCCTACGGTAGCCTCGGATGGATACGTTGGCAGAGTAAAGACTAACTGACCGCGTATACTCCGTACTCCGTCGTTCATTAGCGTTATCCGTCGTGCTGTTATCCGCCATTTCATTGGCCGTTATTCCGTTCCGTTTACGCAAAATTACTTTTTTCAAGGCATTCATATCAAAATTTAACGTATGCTCACTTCCCACAAGAAGATATGAAATGTTTTGAAAGTTTCAATATGAACTTCAATTCACCAAACAATTCTTGCCTGAGCGTCCAGGCACTCAGCTCAATCGATTACCTGCTTACAGTCGTTATTTAAGTGCACGCAAGGTAGACAAATTGTTTGGTTGTAGCCTACATTAATTTCAATAATTGCATATAACAGAGTAAATAATCCATTTACTGCCAGACATCCAAAGAACATCTATTATGGGGACGCTTACTCCTAGACCGAAGACATGCTAGTCACATGAGGTAAAATCAATGCGGTTGCACTATGGTGAATAAAACAAGTTTGATTACTAACGAGTAGTAGGGGTTTTGATTTTCATATAAATTGGGAATTCGATAACTGCGATCAACTGTAGCTGGTGTTCAATCTATATGAAAATATGTTTCCTTTACTATAACTATCACAATCAAGATTCGATTGTAGTTTTTGTTAGGATCCGATCAAGACAGTTAATAGAACGATAGATTTTTATTCGTACCTTGATGTGAGGGCTATGTAGCCCCCTTGCAATAGTAATTTCTAAAACCAGTCCTTATTAAAGAATAGAAAACAAACAATAGATTCAGCGTTACAGTAGTTAACAACTGCAACGTTCTGACTGCAAACAAGTTGGAAAACCATCAAAGTGATCAAGCTTAGACAGACGCCAAGTAATGATGGTTGGCTGACAAAAGGTGAAAAATCGTTTCACTATAAACCAATAATATGACTGGCATTCAAATCTTTAATGTACGGTGAAGTTACTTGTCTTACAAAAGAAATTTCTTTGATGTTACTTCGGTCGGAATTCGGACGTAAAACTCTTACTGTCATTTCAATGTATTCTGCGTCGTACGTTGCCTCTCAATAGAGAACCACTGAATGTGATCGTTTTTTCTAACATCAGTGCAATTTGGGGAGGACAGTCTTTTGGCATTCGCTCGTTCTGGCCGCAGTTCACCCTAAAGAAGGCCTTCCTTTGGAAAGATGATGGATTGCCAGATCGACAAATGCGACCTTCATATTTATTAGTAAATAACATGCCTGCCATTCGTTTTTAGCTGTTAACAGGTGAGGTAGCTTTTATCAATGGTCTGATCGACCTCATGCATTTCTTGATCAGAGAGAATAAAGAGTCTTATACTGTTCACATTTATATTCGTTTTAGAGGTGTATTACAATTCCCACTCAAACTCATAAATTTAAAGTGTTTGTTAGTTATTTAGTCACATTTCATTTCTGTGCTTTACGAGATTAATAAGATTTCATTTTGCTTTGGGTTTACTTCGAAAAACCGATTCAAACTGATAAACGGTTACGTGAATACCATAAAACTTATCATCATCAACATGAACCCATAGTTCATAATAGTCTCACCGTAGTCTTATATAGGTATTGTAATACTGATTTTTATGATGATCAGTTCTGATTTCATGCTCTCAGTAGAAACATTATATGAAGAGTTCAAGATGATGGATGATAGAAGGATCTACCATATGTATATACTAGCCGAAAGTGATGTGGTCGCATTAGTAGGATGTATGTACTCACGTAATCATTAACAACCCAAGACAACACACGTTTACTTGTACCACACAAATTGAAAATTTGCTTATTCATCACAATAAGTTTACATATCATATTTACTTATTTCACCATATTTATCATCAATTAAATTATATAGTTACTTATCATTTGCCATAAGATGAGTAGACGATTTGTGCTGTGCAGATGAAAACGGTTTCCAGATTGGGATAATACTTGTTATACACATTTTCCAAATTGGTAACCCGAATCAACCATGTCCATCTGCCGATATAGTTCAGGTCCATAGAGTTGAGAAATACGAAAAAATCAGACACACGTAGGACAAAACATATTTGCTATTTTTCCATCTGTTTACTGATTGTCAGAAGCATGTTCAACAAACCTAACTGGAGTCATTTAATATTTTATATTTCAAAATGAGCACCTTGATAGATAATTTTAAATGCGTGCAAACCGCCTCTAATAGTTCTGTGAGTATCGATGCACGCGTCGCAAAATAGATTTCTATCCTCTACCATCAAAACAAACTCTTGTGAAATAAAGAATATGTCCTGGTTGCTTTGGTTGACATGTCTGTCTGTTCACTTGCTTTTCATCGACAGTGAGAAAGTGGAATGATTATGTTCATTCTGATTACTGAGCCAAGTGTATTGAGTTGATAATCTGTCTGCTAATCATATTAGTGGCAATATTAGCAAAGTGAACACGGCGATGATCCATTTGTGAACGTGTTGACCACCCACATTAGAGAACTTAGTCACACGTAGATATTTACGATGCCAACGTACTGTAAACCGTATGAAGCTTTGAGCACGTATGAAACAACCTGACCGCCTAAATAAGGATGATGTGACTAACGTGTGGTTTATCGCGGTTGCCCTGTGGTCAAATGAACACATGCATGATTTAGTCAGTCAACCCCAGATAGTACCACAACTGTTTCACAGACAGGTCAGGTGATCTAGGTTGTTCTGATTTATCAAATTGTGGGGGATTGTCAGGCAGGAAGTACGAGCATTCCAGCTCTCGGCCGAATACACCAACGCAGGGGGGAGGTGCGTTCAAACACCCACGATGAGCGGATGGAGAACGGCGTGGGCGACCGGATGAGTCATCGCTCGACCGGATCGGACCAACGGGCGAGACGTG
>JTDE01000343.1:71647-82692 GCA_014338405.1 Paragonimus skrjabini miyazakii
AGAAATAAAAGATTCAATATTAACGGTGTCAACGATGAAGGAATGTTGGAGACCACTGTTAACAGTAAACGACTGTGTTACATGGTGCGAAGAATCAAGAGAATTGGTAGAGACCACAGTAAGAACAATGGGGTGAAAGTCAGAATTAAAGGTATCATCGTCACAACTGGAGTGTGTAAAACAGGACTTTGAACTATGACAAACGGATTGAATGTGACCGATTTTACCACACCTGTGGCACTTAGCGTTACGAAATCGACAAGTCAATCGATAGTGCTTGCTACCACATGACTTACAGTAATCCCACCGTCGGGTAGTATTCGAATCAGATTCAGGGCAATTATCATCAACTGCATTTTCAGTATTTAATTTTTCAGACGGCTGCCTATGCTGACCTTCTGATCGTCTCACGTTGTTGTTGTATAAAACAATCGGTCCATCTTTCAAAGCGGCTTTGACATCCTGAAACTGTTCGCATAGTGTTCTGGCTGACTGGAAAGTGGAATTCGGAAGCAGTAGAAGCTTCTGTTGTAGATCACGCAAATTTATTCCAGCAATCAAACGGTCACAGAGTTGAGTATGTAATTGGTCTTCAAAATTACACCGAGCAGCTTGAGTCTGAATTTCTAGAATAAACTGTCTGATATCCTGATTTTCTTTTCTCACAAGCGTATGAAATTTGGCTCGTTCAGCTGCTTCAAAGTTTACAGGCTGGACATGTGAAAGCAGCAGTTTCTTCAAGGATTCTTAAGGAAGAGAAATCGGTGAATCAGGAAATGACAAGTTTTTCACCAAGCTATACGCATCTTTGCCAATTACGGTGAGGAAGTGAGCGGCTTTCTTTTCCGCTTTCATCTCTTTGCCTGTGAGACATCATATTTCGAAGCGTTCGAAATAGTCCTCGATTTCTATCGAAGAATTATGAATAATAAGAATTTCAAGTGGACAGGAATCAATCGTAGAAATTTACAGAAGTCCGCGACGTCAATTGTGATGATTCCAGAAATACAGAAATGAAGTAGTTGAATTAGCTCAACCCCAGAGCTAGCTTCGACGCAATAGTAATAACAGCGGAACTAAGTAAAGCAAGTAACTTATCTTTCGAACGCAATTGTACAGCTTATAGTCAACAGTGTAATAAACACAACAATAATGAGAAATAGGTTTAGTGACAATCACCACAAACCCCCAAAATAATTTATATATATCTACCTACTGTCTGCTTAGTCTCACCAGATTGCATGCAGTGCATTGTCTCTAAAGCTTATCTTGAGATACTGTTGTTACCGGATGTACTGATCATTTCTTGTATGACGTATTGGCTGAGTGATGCTGTTGATTGTCATTGGTCGCATCAACCAATGTTCATGTCATTTGATTTTTGGTGAAGATAACTGACTTTGTTTACTGGTCTGAATTTTCATCTCCTCGGGACATACATCAATTTCAATTGCCATTAGAATTAGCCAGGAAGAAAAACAGGGCTTTTTGCTTTCAGTACTAACTCTGGCTTTCGTCTAACTTATCCTTTGCGCATCACCACGAGATGCCGGCGAAAAAAGAGTTAACCTATCTTAGGATGATTAAGCGCACTTTCCCCCGTATAGAAAAGAAAGCGTTCCAAACGCTTTACGGGGTTTATATAAGGCCGCTCCTCGAGTATGCAAATCAGGTCGTGTATACCGGTCTGAAGAAAGACATACAAGCTGTTGAGCGTGTCCAGCGCGTGGCTAACAAACTAGTCACAGGTCTCAGTAGTGTCGCGTACGAGTCTCAACTTGAAATTCTTGATCTTTACCCACTTGAATTTCGACGGCTCCGCGCTGATCCAATTTTCACACACTTCCTCTTTAGAGTAGGCCTGGTTGATCAGTTCTTCACTGTAGCGAATGATGACGGTCGACGAGGACATAACATGAAGCTTTTCAAGCTTCGTCCTCGGACCTTCCTTAGACAGCAGTTTTTTCCTACAGGGTTGTTAACTTCTGGAACAGTCTCCCTGCTGAGGTTGTCAGTAGCGCTTCTAGCGATCGCTTTATAGCATTACTTGACTATCATTTTCCAAAATTCCTTTTATGCGAGTAATCTTAGTTTGTTTTTTGATATTTGCTGTAATTCCCAAGAGCGGTGCTACACCTCGTTTTTACTGAATGCCTTTCAGATCAACAGACGCCCGCTTGACATTGAACAAGAAAAACCGACTAGATCCGGGACCATTGGGCCTCTACCTCGAACCCGTGTATCAATCGCTGAATCGCTGAACTCTGTCAAGGCAATGCAGTATGAACTGACCACCATTCATCTTGTCATTTCCGTATGGGCAATAATAGGGTAGGGGAGGCGTGGTAAAAAAGGACAAGGCTCAATTATTAGCATAGTACATTGGACTTGGGCTACCCAGTTAAAGCTGTTACACGTAATGGACTATCTTGTGATTCAAATGGTCGTTATGTTCACCAAATTACTCATTCAGTAAAGCATTACTCAGTTGTGCTATTAGAGCACTGCAATGTTCTGGAACGTGATCACATGTGCAACACAATCTGTGTACGCCAGTAGACTGCATTTGGGAAATGACACTTATCTTCGGTGACCGAACTCCATTGACTTTACTCGATCGGTCCGAATTTTCAGTCAGGTGGTGACGAATTGTCATGACATTTGCTAGAATGCGTGTACCGGTTGAATCTTGTCAAAGGTGATCAGTAGTATTGTGGGGTCCACCATGAAGACAAATCTAAAACTGGGCTTCTTCCCAAGTTTACCGCAGTGTAAAACGGAGCCATATTTATAATGAACATTACAATATATTGATTTCCCCATTCGGTCGATGGCTTGGTTAATCTCTTTGAATTGCATACCATAAAGTTGACATCTGATCACGTAGTTCTGCTCGGTTTGTTGGTGTTTCATGCGTGTTAAGTGGTTGCGTTGTGTTGATCATCATGATTGATTACATCATTTTATACACCTCATCATTAGATCGTCATCTGACATGTTTAGCAGGTACACCTGGTTTTTGCATCTGTATGATTCAGTAGTTGACAAACGTTACGATCGCAATTGATTTTGTCCTCGCCTTGGCCGTAATCTCAAATTCAGCCACATTACCATATGACAACCTTGCTGACTCCCACGTCATTAACGTCATACTGCGCATCACCAAGCTATCACATACAAGCGTTCAACCACATTCGTGTGCAAATAATGTTCCGATTGTCCAATCGATTTGACAGGACATACAGTAACTGTTCTGTTAACTTCTGCCAATGACGACACAACTAGACCTTCCTTTCAAGGTGAAATAATAAAGAACATTATAACCGTTGAGCGCTGATTTGACTACTGGTGAGAAGTAGGTGATATTTACATAAACTAAATATTAACAATTGATCTCAGCCGTCATACTGCTACAGATATTTCAGCCGGCATGTTTAAGAAAGAAATATACTCAAGTTTTGCTCCTGCTAATGATTGTCACTAGCGCATATTCTTGCCACGGTCTTGACTAGAACTCCAGCTTCGGTATCTTGAGCTGACCATGCCAGCCCGTGCGCCGTTGACGTCATATTAGGCACGAGTGAATTATGATGGGTAAACATACGGCCACGTTTGTTCGAGTTCAGTGCTCAGGTCAGCAGAACAGTCTGTGTGGATGTGACAACTTTCACCAATTGTGAGTGACGTTTAGTTTGTATTAACTAAAATATTTTACTGCTTACCAACATTTCTGATCTTGCTATACGTCGTCTAGACTTAACGAACCGAGTGACCGTAACCGTTCTGTCGATTATTTGCTTTTCTGTCACCGGAAAGAATGTGGGTCGAGTTACTCAACAAACACTTTACGAATAACGCTCCACTTTATTTTTGGGACTGTAACACATTATGAACAGAATACCTCTCTTTGGCTACTAAACGAAATCTTTTTCAAGAAACCCTTCCAATTTTCTACATTACGTAATCAACGTCGTACTGTTGTTCAATGGAGCGAATTAAAGGAGGACTAGTTTCGGTTGGGTTATTCTAAACCTAAATATATTCCTGTCTCCTTGAAGCGCACAGTTTGTCACACTGTTCCTGCTTGCTCCAAACAATAATCTGTGCATTTGCGGAGAGGATTTTCTGAGAGAACTGAAGAAATCCCCCCCCCCACTCAGTTAAGCAAGATGCAATCGGATCAAACACAAAGTGTTGTAAGATTTCCGTACCAAATTTGGTATGAATGACGTTGAACAGTTTCGGCATCGTGGTTAACATGTTCTTAATGAATGAATTCAGATTAACACAACGTTACGAGTAGGTTGTAATACTCTGAGTTTCGGCCACCTCAAGTGGCCTTCTTCAGGTATTTTTAAGTTGCACATCACCCACAACTCATCGCAGCTGTCGCATCCCATTAAACTTTACAGTCAGCCCCTTTCGAACAGCACAAACACTAGACTGGAGTTTCACTCTCATCAGAGAGCTCATCAGTAGTGCATATCCTCGCCACTGCCGGGACTAGAACTTCGGCAACGCATTCATGAGGCAACCGTGTTGACCACTGCACCACTGACCTCATATTAAGGACGACCGATTTATCGTATGTGAATACTCAACCACTTTCGCTTGTGACTAATGATCAGGTTGCCCAATCGCCTCGAGAGGAGACACAGCAACTGTCCTGTTAACTTCAATTGATGACTCCTCGGCCAGGACTTCTCTCCAAGTTAAACTCACAGACTTGTTGAGAGGTATTTTGAATACTGAGTCAACTATCATTGTGATTAATGCAAGCGTGTTTTGCGTAACTGTTGAGAGTCTCAGCAAGGAATTACTCCGCAAGGGAAGACAAACTGTGGTGAATCATTTGAGCTTGATCAAAACCTACGTTATGATTCTCGGACAGTGCATGTAGTGTAATGGCCGTTTTCTTTCCTAGTTGTTGAAGTTGATATGCGTCCTCAGGAGGAAACCTCGTGTGTCTCTTGTGTTCGGTAGCACGTACTTTGAAATAAAACTAGGATACCCGTAAGACCTATTGTTGATTACTCCACTAATCCGATCTACAAGCTGACCAAGTTCATAATACGCATGAACAAACCATTGTAAAACAAGCTGGTAAGCAACGTCAAAGATTCTTTTAATTTTGTTAACAAATTTAGACATGTGACATTATGTAATGATGAAACTTTTCTTAGTTTTGATGTTACCTCTCTTTACACCAGTGTACCAGTAAAACTTAGCATTGATATTGTTAAAGGGTTATTAGAAAATGATGACTCTCTTGATGCACGTACTAATTTGTCGCCTTCCGAAATTGTATTGGGTCTTGAACTTTGTTTGTACTCAACCTTGTTAACCATCAACAAAACGCTTTTACAAGCAAGCCGATGATGTAGCTATGAGTTCCTCTGTTGCATCTGCAGTAGCTAACCTTTTTCTCGGATATCCGGAAGCACAAGCAATGAATGAGTTTATCGACCCTCTACGAATTTAGTCGTGGCATGTAGATGACACACTCGTAATCATGAAACGCGCCTCTCGCGAACAATTCCTACAGTTTTTCGACTCAAAATGCAACAGCATTGTATTCACATTGAAAACTGAGACCGATAAGCTCATTTAACCTTTCATACTGTCCAGTCAAAGTTGATGAGCAGCAAAGATTTCATATTTTTGTGTACCGCAAACCAACCCATTCTGGTCGGTATCTTAACTGCATCTCACAGCTTCCAATCGGTATGAAGAGAATAGTCATCCGGTTACTTGTCAATTGAGCTAATGAGATAGGCATCAATTAGCTCACAGAAATCACAGAAGTTTCTCACATTAAAGAAATGTTAGCCGCTAATCAATATCCAGGCGCATTTTTTGAAAACATAATTAAACGCATGACGATTAAGAACGAAACCAAATAGATCGGAACTTTGAAGTCTATTGTGCAAATACAGTATAGCGAATAAAAATCTATTCCATCCTTTCGAGTACGCTATTCGGACCGTATTTCGGTTAGATAATATCTTAAAACGACTGGTGACGCATCCTAACGATCCAGTCTACGTGGGCGACCAGATAGATTACTTTTGGGAAATCAAATTCGGTCACTGCAACGCCAGTTACATAGAAGTGAAAAGCAGACAGTTGAAAATACGTGTTACCGAACACAAGAGACACACGAGGTTTCCTTCTAAGGACGCATATCAACTTCAAAAACTAGAGAAGGATTCGGCTATCGCACTACATGCACTGTCAAAGAATCACAACGTAGCTCGAATGATTCACAAGGGTCTGCCTTCCCATGTGGAGTGCTGCTGCGCTGAAGCACTCACCATTTGCACACAACACGCTTGTGTTAATCGCAACGATAGCAAACCTCTGGCAGCAGTGTGGCGTCAATGGATAAACAACACTAGACACAAACGAAACTTATCTACTTCAGTCTTATCCCCACCTAATGGGCAAACGACTCGACCAACCAATTCAATTGCAGCACAGATTAACCCAACCACCTCAAACCCCACGTGACCTCTGTTCCTATGTTAATATGATTTCGGTTACAACACACCTGAAGAAGGCCACTCGAGGTGATCGTAACGTTGTGGTAATCTAAATCGATATTAATAATCGATAGTAATAACATACAAAGTGTTGTTACATTTTCGGTCAACTATTTCTTGGTTTGATGAAAGATGTTAACCAGAAATAATCTGTATTAACAAGTCGCAGCAAAACAATAACAGTTTTGCAGGTTTTACACAACATTCCATTGCTTCTTGCCTACTGGTGGTGGTATGAGAATGTAAGTAGACTGTTTATAGAAATCGCCTCACAAAATTATCGAACAGATGCATGTGAGTAATTCATTTGTCCGAACAGAGGTAAACAGATTGGTTAAAAAGATTGGGGAGACCTTAAAGGATTTAGCAAAAATTGGCATAATTTGCATTGTAGCTGGATGGATCAGCTGCAGCAGAAAATGGAGTTTCTGTTGTCAACCTACATTAAGTTCAGAAAGCACGAACGCTTGAGTCAAGGGTTCATGGGGCGAACACGACTGAAAACAACTGTGAAGAAACTGGCGTAGTGAGGAAGAGCGATCGCAATATACTACTCACACCACCGCTTTTCAGTAGCGGGGTAAGGGCATGGATTTTGACACCGAAGTAGCAGTAGGAAAATACAGAAAGATAAAACGGAGTGCATCATCGCACGAAACGGTTTCAGGTACTTAAGGGAACTGAGCATTGACGTCTGTGGCAACCGTGACGTTCTGAGCCAAACCTCATACGTAGATGAGTGTTTTTTTGTTGTTGTCATGTTGAAGTGCACAAACCGTGTGTTGGTTTCCTGAATAAATAACCCTTGCGCCATCCGTATTCTTGGCTAACAACACTAGTATATGATGTAGATGAATAATGTTTGAGGAAACGAAAGCTCGAGTTCAAGGAGTCTTACTCATGCGAATGATATGCACACTCAGTGACTGGTTGTTAATGTGGAACCAACGTTTTCTAGAATAAACCAGTATCTATTGTACTTACAAGTCCTGAGAAAACGCAGACAATATTTCTCGCGTTTCCTCTGAGGATGAACTAAATAAGATCCGACAGAATGCCTGATTATCTTAACGAAATCAATTTTCACTGGACGTATATTGGTCTGAAGCCCGTCACAGTTGAGTGAGCTGTTTCTGCAGTTTCAGTAATTCTGTTCATACCGATAAATAGTGAGATATTTTGGTTAGTATAACTTGAACATCACGCACAATCGATTGCCGTTTGTGCATTCCCGAAAATTTCCCGTTTATTCTCTAGCACAAGGATGCACAAGAATTATGCTTCATCCCACTGGTCATCACCAATTCTTGTATCGATCGGAATGGAGACTCCTGCTTGCGCTTCTATGAAGCAACCTTGATGGCTATTGTGCCATTGACCTTGCAATAAGTACGACCGAATTTTTGTGTGCAAACACCTAGTCATATTCATATGACAGTGATCAACGTTGTTATTTTATGAAGGCGTGGCCCTAGTTCTAAGTGCAGTCATGTTGAAGATTGGCAGTACTACCAAGAAGAAAAGTCGAATAGTACGCTTCTTTCCAAAAGAGGCTGTTTGGGAAGTCTACGTGAATTCGAAAGTTGCTACCAAACATTAGTGAAGTTTAATAACCATCAACAAAATTTCCGGCCACCTGTTCAAGATAATAGTAGACAGCATACATTATATTATACTCACTAAAGTGTTCAATTGTCAGTGCGCTGATTTTTATAGTCATTGGTGTCACAATGTGAATGGTGCTAGGGACAGAGATTATAGTTTGTCCATTAAGTATGGTAATCCACATGTCTACTCGCATTGTTATATCATCAGTAGGTGTGTGAGCTTGATATAATGGACAGTATGTGTGCCTACAGAACACAGTCAGCATTGCTTATCTACGCGCATGAACATATTACCGAAAGATCATCTTTTCAGTGTGATATCTCAGTTATGTTACTAAGATCAATCAATGAACACTTAAAAGTTAACAAAGTGTGGAACAAATTTAGATTAAAATTCAAGTGCTGGGAAATGTGTTCTTTGTTTAGTTCCAGCGGAAAAAATCAATATGTTTTGCACATGCGAGGAAATATTTGTTGTTTACACTGTTCACTGAAATTTGGCACATCATCTTAATTTTAATGCAGAATTTTTAAGTATGTGCATTCCCACGTTGTCATTCACTGTAACCAAGCCCTATTATTTGTATATATGAAAGATTTATCAGCTGACGGGTTACTCAACAAAATTATTCATGTACTAAACAATGTCTCCGTTAATTGCAAAGTTAACTGTGTTCAGTGTTACTGGTCCGTGTGAATGCTATCGCCCTGTAACAATGTATGCGTTTAATCAGTTATTATAACCAGCCTTATTGCAAACCTGGTTGAAAAATTGTTTCGTTTTTTTCTGGTATCAATTAACCTGAACAACGTGTGAAAATTAGATTGTATCGCATTGTTAATATCCAAATGGGTGATGTTAACCAAGGATTTGTAACGCTTACAGTGCGTTCTACAAAGGGATTGGATTGGACGAACTCATTGGTTCGAGGTCAACCAGTGATTCACAGAAGGCTACAGCCAATCGGCGTCGATAACTCGGGCAAATTGGTACATCAGGGCAGTGACCATTCCGGATAACACTCTGGAGAAGCATCGGGTTTTGTTATAACGGACAAGACAAGTTGGTCGTTTAACTGAATCACGGGTTAAGACAGGCAGAGCAGAGCCGGCCAACAGGCACCAATTGTATTACTTCAGTTTACTGACGTGTTTTTTCCATAAAATAACCCATAGAAACTCAATACAACTGAGATTTACCTTGTGTCACATGTTCTAATTTTGGGCTTGAGATGTTTTCAACACATTTCCCTGGTTACAGTATTATTTAACACAATCAACCAAATAATGCTATTAATAACAATGGCACTCCCCACATGTATGAAACCTACATTGCCCTGGGTTACGATAGCCGTTGCAGCTGTTCGATACCGCCTGTTTTTCTGGCTTCCGATTATCAATCTGAACATGCTGTTTCTCATAAAAATTAATTATTCTACTTGAGTAGGTCATAGGAACTGTGGCGAGTGTTTCAAGGTAAATGGTGCCTGTTGTGTTTCTAGGCCAGTAGTGGGACCGAGTATGCTGTAGGATCGAGCGAACCGAAGACGACCGGTTGAGAATAATACAGTGAGTAGACAAAGAGTATATTGTTGGCTTGCGAGATCAACGCGAGAATAAACGGTTACAAATACGAAGCGATAACGGAGCGGAGCGACAAGCGCGCACGCAGCGGGTTCGTACGTTCGAGTGCACGGGGGACTTGTCGGTCTCTCTACTCGTTCAAACAAATGTCTAAGTACATACAAAAGTAGGAAACAAGAAGAGTACAAACGGCACCCGAACTTCTAACATAATTGACAGTAACGGATGGGGTCGCTACAAAGCACATTGCGCGCAGTCCAAGTTACTACTATTCGTGTGGTATAGACTTCATCAATTAAATAGAGGGTAAATCTCAATTCCTTGGTTCAAATGAAATTCTCTTTTCTACGTTGTTTCTTAACGAGATAATTGCCACCGACCTTCAAATGGAGGTGCGGTGAAATACTCACCGTGGTTAGCTTACCGCCCTCTTCAAATACTTATTTGTTTGTACAGTGCAACTGATATACAATCGGTAATTTACGTTACTGTTAACGCTTTATTCGTGACGGACGATCTGATGAAGTTTCTGTCACGAACGAAACTCTATCTATAAACCAAACTATCGATTGCCTGTAGCCTGTTCTTAATCTGTGAAATCGCATTCTGTCTCAAGCTTATTCTAAGTAACAAAATTTTCTTTTCTACTACCTCTGCGACTGGCAGCATCCGATTCGGATTAGCCTGAGTCCGATTGGAGTACCCTAAATACCGTGTTCGTATGCACTGTGACAGTCGAATTTGTTACGTGAATGAACACCCACATCAAGGAAATGATTGTGTGCCCTATGAATTCAGGTGATATGCCATACAACTTCAAGTCTTCATTTGAAAATGTGCCTTTTTTTCTGACTACTCTGTACATCGTGTTTAGTGATTTCGATTTCTGACCATCGTTTAAGTAAACATGTATTAAACATTTTCCGTCGTTCCCTCTGGTGTCTAGTGCATCTTAGGTGACCAATAGGCTCATTTGAGACGACTGCGCATCCCAGCAGCGTCCAATACAAGGTGACCAAACTGGTCGATGCCCATTAGCTTGAGCACTCACGTGACACTATGCAATTGTGCTAGACAAGCTTGTCTGGTCACGTATGATGACAGCAATGGTTGGTCGAGAATTAGAGCTACTAACAGAGTTGGGTTATTTGCGTCGGGAGAGTAGGTGGATTAAAAGTCCGTAGTGAAATGCTCGACTGTTGGTTGCCTGTTGGTGGTAGAAGATGAGAAAATGTAACAAGGCGACTGCTATGAGCAAAATGCTGTGGTTACGGGTTGAAAAGTTAACCAAAAGGCTCATATTACACAGACA
>JTDE01000343.1:82792-165665 GCA_014338405.1 Paragonimus skrjabini miyazakii
AAAGCGTATAACACCAAAGTAGCCAAGAATTTAATTTCATTTGTTCAAGAACTGAAAACTATTTCGCTCACAAATACTGTCATGAACTGAAACAACTGAGATCGCGGTCTGAGCTGTCCGTAATGGTGACGTTTGGGTCAGTGAATAGCTTAGTTAAATGTAAGTGTAGATCTCACCAGGCTATCGATGATAACCAGAACGAAAGAACGAACGAACGAACGAATACAACGCATATGTCACTGTAGTGAGGACGAGCCATCGTCCCATACTACTCACACCACCACTATTCAGCAGCGGGGCGACAAAACAACCACAGGAAAAACACGGGAAGAAACATCTCACTAGCACGACAGTGCAGTATGCGTGCTTTTGTTTCTTGTCTTGTTTGAACACCCAACCCGTGTTAGTTTCTTAAATAGACAACCTTTCCGCCACCCATGCTCTTGGCTCACAATAATTGGTGCCGTGACCAGGAAAGAAGGATGAACATCCCGTGGCCGCAGCCATTCGAGAATGGGGACGTCCGGAGCTTCCTGGAAGACTTCGAGGACGTGGCGGAGATGGTCGGAGTCAAGACCGACTGGGCGAAGCTGATGGCTCTGCGGATGCTGCTCAAGGACAGGAAGAAGGTGGTACTGGATGCGGCACGAGGGGGCCTGCGAAGTTGGATGGGACCGCCGCGAAGGAGACATTGGTCGCTGGGTTCGGCGGCCCCGCTGATTGCCAGGAGACAATTCGGCAGTTCAAGGGCACCCGGCTTGGACCATAAGGCGACGCTCTGGTTTATACCGTGTCACTTTGAGTAGCGTTGTCAAGAGCCCTGCCAAACTTGGATCAGGACTCAGAGCAGCGCATGCTGACGGACCCGTTCTTGGAGGGAATGTCAATAACAGTGCGCGATCAGCTCAGGAAGGCTCTCATCGCACAGACAATGAGGTTAGAACAGCTGGCTGATGCGGCCCGACAATTACTGACAGGAAACTCCCCAACAGTTGGCGAGTTCAAGACAAGTGAAGGGAATGACCTGTGAACTGCAGTGGAAAAGTTAACGCAAGAAGTGGCCGCTTTGTGGATAAGAAGGATGGAGAACCGTGGAGACGTCTGTTGCAGATGCGGAAGACGTGGACACTGGCGAAGGTTTTGCCCGCGGGGAGAGAAAAGGTTTCATGTAAATAAACGTTTTGCTGATTGTTTTTTGTCTGGGAAGCGTGATCCGATAATAGGGGCGGTTGATAAGACGGCAGTTCAGGCTACTTTAGAAGTCAACGGTAGCTCGGAGTGCTGTTTGATTGACACTTGGGCTGCGATTTCATTGATTGGGCCGAGGCCGAAATAAACTGTTCAGCCGTGTGCGATGGTCGTTCGAACAGTCGTTGGGTTTACTCTCAAAGTTAGTGGCCTGGCAGAGTATGATGTCCGAAGCGATGGTCACGTGGTCAAACAACCTTCCATCGTTTACTCCCGACGCACGTCAAACTATATTGGAAGCGAATTTTCTTGACCGCGCTGAGGCCATGATTGATTCAAAGCATGACAAACTCGTAACGAAATATGGGGTGGTTCCGTTATCGAAGAACCGCAAACCTCAGCCTAGACAAATTGAAACAAACGCACCTGGAGCAATACCAATATGTAACAATCGGATGATGAATGAAGTGGTATGCAGATTCCGAAAGTTTTTCGCCACGGATCAAGACCCATATGGCTATTGTGACTGGATTGAACATGAAACCTCCTTCGAACCAAACCAAGTTCGACCATTCGGGCCCAGAAGAACTCCGGTTCACCTGCAGCCGGAAATCGAGCGACAAGTGAAGGACATGCTGAAGGAGGAAATCATTGAGGAGGCTGATAGCCCATTCAATTCTCCTGTTCTGTTAGTGAGGAAGCCCAATGGTGAAATTCGATTTTGCGTCGACTTCAGAAGACTCAACGATATTACAGTCAACAAAGTCGTAGCAGTCCCAGCCGTGGCAGAAATTTTCGACAAGCTACAGAACGCCAAGATATTTACAGTGCTAGACCTGCTGTCTGGATATTGGCAGGTCCCAATCAAGCAATCGGATCGAGACAAAACGGCGTTCACAGTGGGCGAAAAGCTATACCGCTTCAAACGTATGCCGTTCGGACTGTCAGGCGCCCCTTTCACTTTCAGACGACTGATGTTGAAGTTGCTGGAAAGACTGAACATTACTGTTGTCTACGGAGAAGATATGATCATCTACAGCGGAAATGAGACGGAGCATTTCGGACACGTTCCAGCTGTGTTCCAGAAGATTGAACAAGCCGGCCCACGAATCAACAGTTAAAAGTCTCAACTGGCGAAATGAACGGTAGTACCATTCGGTTACAAGGTCGGTCAGGGTGAGATCCAACCATTACCCGAGAAACTGCTGGCGATCGAGGCCATTCCGTTGCGAACATCGAAATGGATTTTGTGACAATTTCTCGGTCGCGTTGGGTTCTACAGCCACTCCATCAAGAACTTCAATGAACTCGCGAGCCCATTGTACGAAATTGCGAAGAAGTATTATCAATTTTATTGGACAGAAGAAACCCATTACGTGTTTGTCGAGATTCAACTATTGATGAAGAAGGGACAGCTGACCCTGAAGTTGCCAGTGCCTGGAAAGAGCTTCGTTGTTGCGACGGATGCGAGCGATGTGGGTATCGGAGCTGTACTGAAGCAGGAAGGCAATATTGTGGAATATGCCAGTCGAGTATTAACTCTTGCTAAACGAAACTTCTCAACGACAGAGAAAGAGTGTTTGGCGATCGTATGGGCATTGGAAAAATGGATATGGTGCTTGTTCGACCGACGTTTCGATGTGGAGACTGATCACAAGCAGTTGGAGTGGATTAAATCGGCGAAGGACCCCCGAGGAAAACTGGCTCGTTGGGCATTGCGATTACAGGAGTATGATTTCACAATTCGCCATGTAGCTGGAAGAGAGAAAATTATGTTCCCGATCTGCTTTTCCGAACGCAACACTTGGATGAAGTTCACAAGGACGTGATCGAAGTCAACAGTTTTGAACCGGAGAACGATTCCGGGAAGTTACAGGCAGCCCAGAGGATGGATATGGCATACCGAGTGAAGATTGATCAACTTCTTTTGGGAGAACAACCGTCAGAAGACGCTGGGAATCCGGGAGTGGAGGCTTTCAGAACGCACTGATCAGACTTGTGGTTGAATAGTGTGGGAATTTTAATGCACCAACCGCGGGATGGAATAAGCGTGCCTGTTATACCGACGGGTTTAAGAGAGACAATTGTGAAGGAATATCATCAACTGGCTTATACGGGTTGTCATCGAACTTTCGAAATGCTGAGACAAAGGGCATACTGGCCGGAAATGAAAAAGGATTTTAACAATTATGTGCTGGCGTATCATCAATGTCAGCTAGTGAAGAGCTCCAACTACCCCAGACAGTATCCCACACAACCAATTCTGGTCAGTGTGATCGGAGAATTATGGTCCCTGGACGTGATGGGTCCCTTTTCAGTAACCACATCCGGAAATCAACACATCATAGTTATGACAAAACATTTTACAAGATGGATCGAAGCAGCCGCTATACCCGATCAGCGTACAAGCACTGTATGCAGAGTGGTAATGGAACACATCGTTGCAGACCATAGAATACCGCGAAAAATATTGACTGATCTAGGTCCCTGCTTCAAAAGTGAAGAGTTTTGGAACTGCTTGGAGCGTTTGTGATTCAAGAGAATTCGGACGACGCCATACCATCCACAATCAAATGGATTGACGGAAAGAAACAATCAATCAAGGAGTGGCTGGCGGCAGAAGAATGAAGCTGGGAGGGAACTCTATCACTGATTCTGTTGGCCCACCGCTGTTCGTCACAAGGAACAACGAAGAAATCGCCGCTCGAGTTAATGTACGGGCGCGAGCCACGCCTGCAAGTCGAACAAGAAATTGGTTTATGGGGTGGCCGACGGATGAACATGCGTGAATTAGCAGAAGCTCGGAGAGTGGCACACTAAAACTTGGCGAACGCACAAGAAGTTTTCAGGAAGAAGTCAACTGCAAGGTTGTTGGGCCGAAATGCTGTGTTTGAAATTGGTTCGGCAGTTTAATACAGAGACCGGCAGAGTCCGGGTGCAACAAGACCCTGATCTAGGAAGTTCCTGGCGAAGTGGAATGTACCTTATATTGTAGTGGACCGCCGTGGCTCAGTTTATTTGATTAAGAATGAGAAGGATGAGCATCGAGTACACGGAAGCCAGCTTTGTAAATGGTACGACACCCCGAGCAGAAAAGAGTACACACTAGGAGCATCGACGTCCCCGAAGCAGGCACGCAAATCGTCGATAGAGCGAAAAGAAACCAAACGGCTGTTGCTGCAGCTGGAACAATCTTCGCGGTGTGAGCAGTGTAGTGAGGACGAGCGTTCGTCTCATACTACTCACACTGCTTAGTCCAGATGATTTCGTGCTGGCACTTTTTAAAGAAGGCGGAGAGTTATTAGTTGAAACCTTGACTCAGCTGTTTCAACTTGTATGGATGACGGAGACCATTTCTTCGTGCTGAGGTCACTCGATAATAGTTCCTATATTCAAGAAGGGTATCAGGAGCTCTTGTGAAAATCATAGGGGATTAGTTTGACCCCAGTCATTTCATGGATTCTGGCATCCAGTATACTTCGTCGACCCACTGCAGTTCGTCGGATAAACATAAGGGAAGAACAGGCAGGGTTACGTTCTGGCCGGGGATGTATAGATCATATTTTTATCCTTCGTCAAATTTTGGAGCAGCGTCATGTGTGCCGTCGGCCAACAATTGCCGTATTTCTCGACCATAAAAGTGCGTTCGACTCGGTGGATCGATCTATACTTTTAGAGTCACTTAAACGCAGGGGTGTACTGACCAGGTATGCGAACATACTGTCGGCGCTTTACTCCCATAATTCAGCACAGGTTACGGTTTATGATGAACTATCTAACAGTTTCAGCACCAAGAGCAGCGTCCGTCAAGGATGTCCCCTTCCACCATTTTTGTTCAATTTCGTCATAGACAAAATTATTGAGGATTGTCTCCAGCAGTCACAAGATGCCGCCGTGGACCCCCAACCTGGTGAAAGGCTGACTGATCTTGACTATGCTGACGACAAGGTGTTACTGTTTGACAACTTTCAAGCAGCACAAGCAACGCTATTTCACGTTCTTCTAAGAATTCCGGAATGCGCTTTGCAGCCTCGAAATGCAAAGTGCTTCTGCAAGATTGCTGTGATTACGTAGATTTAATGTTAGATAATGAAGTTATGGGGGTTGTTCACTGGTTTGTATACCTGGGGAGGTGCGTCAGCGTTGGCGTTGGAGGTGTAGGAAATGAAACAGAGGGGCGTATCTCCAAGGCTAAAGCAGTGTTCGCTAATCAGAGGCCTAAGGGTGGCGTACATCAGACAATAGTGAGGGCTGTATTACTTTACGGCAACGAAACCTGGTTGATCACGGTAGAGGACATGAACCGTCTTCAGGTGTTTGATCACTGATGTCTGCTTTCAATCGCTCCAATCGGGTGGCACCAACGAGTGAGCAACGAGGAGGTTAGTAAGCGTGTATTTGGCACTGATTATCAAACGAGTTCTTTCGTTCAGTCCTTATACTTGCACAGACTTAGGTGGTTAGGTCATATACTAAGGATGCCAGCTAGTCGTTTGTCACACCGAGCACTGTTTGCCGAGGTGGGCAGATAATGACCTGGTGTGGACAAATGAAATCGTTCACGAAGGGGTTGGTCACTGTAGATCGGGTTCATCTCCCCGACTGGGGCCCTCGTGACTCACAGTATCGGTGGCTTGAAACTTTAGGTGAGATGGCGACTAATAGAGCTCAGTGGCGTGAATGTTGTCGTTGTTTGTCCGAGTTGTCTGTGAAGTGAGTGCACTTAATGACGTGGGGCAGTGAAAGCCATAAGTAAGCTGTTTTGCTAATGACGCCTTACTTTCAATTACAGCTCGGTTGTTTGTTTGCAAGGTGCAGGCGCCTTGATGTTGTATGTTTGAATGTAGACGTAGCTCTTTTCAGCGGTTAGGTCCCCTCCCTTTTCCCTTTTTTCTCCTCTTCTTCTTCCTCTCTTCTCATGCAGGTTTTTTTCTTTTTCTTTTCCCCTTCGTGGTTGTGTGGCAGTAAAGCAACAGTGTGAACCACTAATGTACTGCTGTCTATGATGATGATGATTCACACCACCACTATTCAGTAGCGGGGTGACAAAATAGCCGCAGGAAAAACACGGGGGAAAAAATTTAACCAACACGACAGTGCAGTATGCCATGGAATAGTTCTGACTACGGAAAGTAGCTAAGCATTAGCGCCCGTGGCAGCCGGAATTTTTTGGGACAACTGCCATATGCAAATTAGTGTCTTTGTTTCTTATCTTGTTTGAACACCTAGCCCGTGTTAGTTTCCTGAATAGACAACATTTCCGCCACCCGTGTTCTTGGCTCACAACAATTGGTGCCGCGACCAGGAAAAAAGGATGAACATCCCGGAGAGGATCCGTGAACACCTAACGAAATGGTTTCTTAACGGATCGAGAAAGCCTATTTCCAGTGCGATTGGCTCCCATTTACTTGACACTGGCCATTAAAGAAATCCGGAAGAAGCGTTCCGAGTAGTCTACTAGGTTTGTCATTCCTGTTCCAGAGCTGTCAGAGTGCGGTTGTTATCAACGGCCGAGGCTGTTGCTATCAGACTCCATAACCCTTGCCTATGTGCCAAAAACAATTCGTACAAACCCTCCACCTCCCCTGGCCAATCATTCCACATCCACTTGAAACTCGAGCAAGCGTGAACCGGTCGACACTGATGAACACCTGTCTCATGACAGGCATGTGTAACACCCCCAATGCACTCAACAACACTTCCACCCTCCCCCAGTGGACTGTGATTCATACCACTCATGTGATTCTTGATGACCTATTTGACACGTGGTAATTTTCATATATAACTCGCCTGATGAGAATTACCAAAAACGGCTGTTTGCAAAATTGGCTTCTTGTGAATTCTACGGGAATCTGGAGAGGACTGAAACGATCTTCATAAAGTGTCATCAGGTGGTTTTATGAAGCTTTTAGTGGTTTTGTTTGACTGGTGCACATTGTGATAACTCTCCAAGTGGAGTACAGAATACACGATTTGAACACCGCTGACTGTACAGATCAGTATTCAACAAATCAATCGCCTATCGATGTTTACGGAAACAAGAGCTGATAAGCAACTGGTAAGCTAGCTTAACGGCGTAGCAATGGATGACAAAACTGAGTGTGCCGATACTTTCGTCAACCACCGATCACCTTTCAAACACCCAAACTGAAATGAAACATTTTTCACTTTTCTATTCGACTACACAATGTGTCGGAAAATGATATTTATTTCATTAGCGAATGCGGACTGTCTGGCACGTACGATAGTTATTCACAAACGGTGGCAAACTGACTGCTCATCGTGTTCGGTTTAGTACGTATGCCACAGACAGGCACCGATGCCTGACACGACAGGGTGCATGCGGTTAGAGAAGCCCAAGCGGGGTCAACTACAAGTTGAACACTGCTCTTAGCTGAGATCAGCTTTTGCATCTGCACGTACTCTCCAGTCAGCCCTTTTCGAGAAAACTGTGAATTTGAATTTCCCACTTGCTATAGTTTATTAATAGTGCGTATTGGACTGGGAGTTGTGTTCCGGTTTGCGCTCATACATGTCAACCTGAATTGATCACTTCGTCACTGCTCGGATATTAGGCGCAGTTGACGACTCATATGTAAACTCTCAGCCGCATCTGTTAATGAATAATTATCAGGACTGAACAGATGATGTAACCATGATTATCATCTTAACAACCATCGTTATTCTGTGAAATTGACAGTTAGATGTTACGTAACTGGACCACAAACAAACGTAATCATTCTAATATTGTTAACGAACTATTCATCCTAATATTGTACCCTTTTCTGCTTAATTAACCCATAGGTGTCGGTATGTGTTGCGTGTATATATATATATATATATATATATATATATATATATATATATATATTGGTCGTCTCAAGCCAGCATTGTGTGTACAAAAACAATTATATGTAAGCCTTAGACTCCCATGGACCTAATAGTTTTGCGATGTTGTTCTTCACCTAATTTGCCATTTTATTTTCTTCATCCCCCACCCTAATAGTGTCATATATATGTTCCTGATTATTGTTATTTGGTACTGAAGAGGCAATACGAAATGCTAGCATCCACCTCTGTCCGTCTTCTTGCTGCTTTGTTCATATAAATTTATATCATTTACGCAGAAAAAGGTACAATATTGAGACGAATAGTTCGTTAACAAGATCCGAATGATCATGTTTCTTTGTTGTCTAGTTCACGGTTGTACACAGTCAATCGGGGTAACTGCAAAACCCTTGATTTGGAGATAATAGGATAGAATTTTGAAGCTTTAATAAGATAAAACTGCATCTATACACAAGTAAGTAACGATTAACAAATTACACAACTTACAACCAAGTGAACTCTGTGCATGCAATTTAACCCGTCAGCAAATATTGGTCAACAATGCGGTAGCGTAAACAATTAAATGTGGCGGTACAAAATAAACGAAAAGAAAGAGTTCCAGTGAGAAATCGTAGTATCAATTCAGAATATGTTACGTATAACAATGTGAGGAATGTATGGCTAGCATTTAAAGTAATTATTAAATGAGGATATGTATGAAGGACCTACAGTAAGACAGTTCGACCAGCGAGGTATAGGTAGAGGAGCAGTTGTGATTGACGTTGTGCAGGCAGTCGGTCCCGGTCGCGTAGCGGTGCAGTTAAGCCGCAGGACCGGGTGGGAAGGTCCGGTGAATCGAACCTCTCTGCGGACGTCTTACTGTGGCGCTCTCAGTTTCCCTTGTACTAATCCGAACATAAATTTCATTGATTCTGGCCAGTGACTCAGAACCACCTCCGAACAAGTTAGGCTGACCTAGCCAACACAGATACAAACATGGTCAGTTAGCCTGCGATACGATCCTAAGGTCAGGGTTAACTCATTGGGAATGAAAAAGTTGAGTATCTGGAATTTGGCAGATCAAACCAAACACACTGAATCCAACAGCTATATGAACTGGTGAGGATTACCATACACCTTCCAAGTCGAAACTGGAGCATGTCAAACTTGACTTGTTTCATCTTGTTGAAACGCGTGATTTTTGGGAAATTCTCGAGCGGTTAAAGAATGCAACATAGTGATTGCAGAAGAAGTTTGTATGAAGTAATCCGCTGAACAGATAAATGAGCGACAAGTGGACATAACTTAGCCCTGTCACTCATTCATTTTCGAACTACTAGTCATTGCATACATAGCACGCCGATAATACTTCTTTCCGTTACATGGTTAGCATCACTCGACCGGCATGCAACCGACTAGCGCATATATGAATAGTGCTGCTCTTACTCGGACCTGTAGACGAGAATGAGTTTTGTAAACACTTGCCCAAAACGAATGAAATAACAAACCCCCAAACAACTGATGGAATATGGAGGGTGCAGTAAGTCAGGACATAGATCATCTACTACTTACAGGAGCTAGAAGTTAACTATCGGCTAGAAAGAAAACATATACTACTGACTAGCCTTACCATGAGTTCCGTCCCTGAACAGTGTGGCTAGAAATTCCATCTGAACACGAAAACGTCTGTCAAATGTGAGTGGTATTCAGATACTGACAAAACGAATTCTATTGTTCATCAATAATCAATTACGTTGTAAACGTCACTAGTAATTACCGATAGGTTTGACAGTTCAACAGTGTGTCAAATTCCACATGCAAACATGGTATCCAACACGTTTGTCTGTGTTTCCATGCATGCATATATTGCAGATTCATTTGTGCTTAATTTGTATCTAATTATACCATATTAAGAAAGACCATAATAACAGTAGCAAAGCCGGATTCAACTAGCTCATAAGAATCTACACTTGAAACCACTCGATTTCTGTTGTGCTCAAGTTTTCATATAAGAGCAGATTTAGTGAACTGATTGATGATCAGTGAGGTGAAGCCGAAGCGACTTAAACAGCTTTGTATACATGGCACAGAAAGCATGAGAGTTCTCAGGCATATGTCATTTCCAAGCCCATTTTGATACATCATATACACTTGTGATTCGTGAGCATAAAAATGGCAATGTTCAGATTGGCAAATAAATATATTTCTAGTAAAGAAATCTACTGCCTTGAAAAAGAAATTTTAAATTAACTTGCAATGAAAATCGAAGAAATATGTCTCAGTTCATGTTCGAAAAACGCTAAGAGATAAAACAACATGTTGAGGCTACTTATCGAATTATCATGGTGGTGATTACATAATACTTGTTGTGCTTGTAGGCATGTCTAGTTCTTGTTTGTTTTTAACTATATGATGGATACAATTGAAATGTTTTACGTTTGTAACAGATGAAAGTAAACGAACTTGTAACATTTATCGTAATATAACTATTCTTTCTGCTCCGATGAAATGATTAAATGGAACTCAATGTTTCATATCTAATAAAATAGCCTGGTTTGACATGGTTTCAAGAATCTACTCATTCCAAAACTAAGTTATTTGCAATCATTAATACTTAGTAATTACCCAAACAAATGAAACGACAGTTTACGCGATCGTATGCATGGTATGTCTACCTTTGTGACAAAATTGGCTCATTTGACGATTATTTTAGAAACGAAGACGTATTGCAATGTTCAAACATTTTGTCTAATCTTATCAGATGGTTGGAACAACCACTCAGTGATGTAGAGTTGGCACATGGCGACAAGACAGTAAACGAACAAACATCTCACACGTACATACAGAGTGAGGGGAAGCATGTTTTTGGGTTGTTCTGGTTAAAATCATCATCATCGATCGATAGCATGTTCTCAGTCGTATCTGCATCTGACACGCGCACTGAATGGAACACAACGAATGTTGTCCATATAAGTTAAACGGTTCACAATCATACATGAATCACTTTTGATGAACGTACCGAGAGCGGAAACGCCCAAGTGTTCAAGTAGCACGTAGATTTTACTGCAGAAAAGTGCATGCTGTAAGTATCCAGCCGATCATTCTGAATGACCAACATGATTCACTGGTCTTTATCAAAGAACGGTATTATGACATGTTTCATGAAGGTCAGCTTTATACCGGCAATAAACTTCACAACAAAATCCTTCAGTCATTCAAGCGCACATTGTGGAAAGTCGTTCAAAGCAAAGATGAACATGAGAGGAGAGATGGGAAACCCCTGGCTCAAACTGTGTGATGTGGTGCCAAAATAATTTATTGATCCACACACTCTCACCCTACTGACTGAGCAAAGCTAGAACAAGTTCAACACTTCATCTATTTACATGAGACTCCTTTAGGAAGGAAACAACCTCAAAGGAATTTATGAGCGGTGGAATCGAAACCTTATTTAGAATATATTCTTCCCTATCAGCTTTCATAACCACTACATTTCCCCGATAATAATTTGTTTATAGTAAGAAAGGATTCAGAATAAATTTAGGTGTTAGAGGAAGGTAAGAAAGTGTGTTGTACGGTTTCTTTCGCTTGATCAGATCAGAACAGCCTGTTGGTGAGTACCACCTGATAATCATTCCTCATATATTAATTGCTCAAACGTCAGGGTATCACTTTGATCCCCAAAGAAATAACAGAACAAAACACTCAGAAATACAAACAGTCTTTAACACCAGGTATCCTTTGTAATTGATTTTTATATGGTTGGCTCGTATCCACGACTAAGCTGTACAAGACAGTTTCCATGTGGAAACTTTTGGATGAAATCCAGCAGTTTGTTTCTATTGTATTCATGCACTAAACGTAACGCGTTTGTACTGCCCAAAATGACGAATTCGAACATTTGAATAATTTGCCAGTTAGCTCATATCTGAGTGTTTCGGTTGCATCAGTAAATCGATGAGTGCATAATAGAAAACAATTCTGATCCGTAATCTATTGAAGCTGATTTTTGCTTAGTAAACATGTAAAGCTGTATGAGATGTATCCAGAAATTGTAACTGTTATATCAAGTTAAACAACTCTTAAGCGTCTAGTTACTGGGATTTTATCGAAGATCTCTTGCTCAGCTTTGGAACTTGGTCTGAGTAACACGCAGTAAATCTTCATATGTAGTTTTAACATTATGGAATTCTTGTTGTTGTATTGTTTGTAACGTTGTCAGTTCGTACTGGTAAGTGTTTCAATTTCATTTAAAGCGTAGTTGAAACCCTAGTAATTGTTAGCTGATCACAGGAAAAGCTAAAACTCTAGAACACCCTGTTCGAGAAGGAATTAATCCAACTTATGCTTGAATGGTTTATCATAAAAACCCTGGCGCTCCTCTAATGTATCACTAGGAAAACAGAGTAGTACCCGATCAACTACACCGCAGCACTCAATGTAACATCCGGTAGGACAGTCATTTTCATCCATATAGCTCTGAGATGGGACTTTCCATATAAGTGAGTTTAACTCTCGATGATCGAAATCGCATTTATATTTCCAAAATAACCATTGATTGCCTCCCTCTTGTGATCGCTTCTTTTTCGACAGTACTGTTCAAGTAACTTTTCCAAGAACAATACCATAATTCAATTTGCCATTCTGCATGCAGCAATCTTAGAGAAAAATTTAATGAGATCTGCAATACGTTGCTCCAACATCAAATAACTCTGCCGCTTTTGTTTAATTGGTGCGTTCTGATATTTCCATTGTGTTCAAACCAGACTTTGGGACCGTATGGCGCCACATCGCAGTTCTACGCTGTTCTCTGAACTATTGCACAAAACCGAAAGTTCAGGTCTTTCTGCTTCACCTTTCCCATTAATTATACTCTCGCCCGATCAACTTGGTTGCAAACAGAACGGAGAGATAATATTCCACTGTCACATCTAAGCTGAAATCTGACAGATAAGACCGTGTGTAGGTGACTTTCGACATCTATGGCATAAATAAACTGTTTTAACGTAAAAACAAACGTCAATGAGTGTTGAAAGTACGAATTCATAAGTTCAGGTACTCTATTCCCAACCAGATGTGCGAAACACTGATTGACAAATTTTCGGATCATTTTACGATTGTAACATTGTGGAAACAGAAGCATTTTCGCAGCAGTAAAGGGGCATCATACAGCACCTCTTCGATTGTGTTCTGGCTTGTACTGAATACGTCCACTTTGAGTTATTGTGTAATAAACCATACTGTGCTGTTTTTAAAAAATAGTTTACAGAATTCACTATATTATTAAAAATACAGTATGATCACAATAACTTCGATAAGAATGAAATGATACGAGTTGAGCGAAAAAAATATTCGCTTAATGAAATTGATGAGGAGCAAGTAATCAGAATTGAACAAATTCTGATTTTCCACTGTCATACCACCGAAAACACTATCCTTACTCTAGAAATAATTCGTGATGAAGTAAGAAGGAGCCTCATTCAGAAGTGTCTATAAATTCTGGGTGTTCACTCAATTTAGACGAACAAATTCAGATCGATTTTAGGCAGCCCATTCTGTCCTCTTAGTGCTGATCCTGACTGCATTGCAAGCGGTCGTCGGTTAGAGACCCAGCTATCGTTAGTATAATTGAGTATGCGTTAGAGTACCCTGGTAGTATTCAGCTTCTGAAATGTGACCAGTAAAACGAATGGCAACAACAACTCCGTGATGGAAATATTAAAACTAACACTTATTTCGAATCCCAACCCTGAAGATAACTCATACACCTACTTATCGATCTTGTATCGATCTGATGAACCCACCTGGTTGCATATGCATGCAAATGAGTATAAGCACTTATCCGTCTACAGGTACGCAATCACATCATCATTGCTTTTAAAGTCCACTAGAAGGTCAACTAGTCATGCATCAACTCCGATGTTAACGATTGACAAATGAACACCTATCACAAGTTTTTATTATTTTCGCTCTTATTAGAGATCATCAGTAGTGCATATCCTTCTCCAGATCGGAGTTTACACTCTGATCCTCGTGTTTGTGAAACTAGTGTGTTAACCACAACCTCATGGCCGAATAATCAAGTCCAAACTCTCAACCACAACCTTGTATGAATAGTGTTCAGCTTGCCCGATCATTTCGAGAGGAGAATAAACAGAATCATTCTGTTCTATCCAGTCGATAAACCCGCAATCAGGACTTCTCAGTCGGGTTGAAGTTGCTATCTTAACTGAACCAACTAAACACGGTTTGAATCAGTAGCAGAAGTTCAGGGATTTGGAACAATCTAAATCCCTGAACTTCTATTACAGATTCACATCATGCTCATTTGGTTAAGTGAAAACAGTAATTTCAATCCAACTGAGGTGTCCTGATCACGGAGTGTCGGGTGAGCCAGCGTACTATATGCGAGCATCCCAATACACCAGGTTTTTGCATAAGCTATTTGTTGGTGACCAATAAAGCCAGATGTGATTTCTGAAATCATTGTGATGAATTTTGCGTGTCGTGGTTGTTTAGACCATCTGGTCAACCATCATTGTTAGTACCTTCGGAATAAATTCGACATGATTAGTACACTGCGAATTATCATGGAATTTAAAGCACTGGGTTCCCTTGAGTTAGTTATGGAAACGCTAGACGTGACACATCTAACTATACTGGCTCACATGTCGTTTATCAGCTCACTTGCAGTTGCAATGACAGCTATATCGGCAGAACGGACCGGTGCTTGCGTTAACGTGTGACCGAACACCTCCCAAAATGGGTGATTCAGTCTGCTGAGCAAACAGACAGTCAATGGAGCAACAGAACGCGAAACCCGGCATCGTCAATTGCGAAACACATCCTGGAGACAGGTCACACCGTTGACCCAACCACGTCGTTCACGGTGTTGCTACGACACCCAAACCCAAAATGTTTGACCATTAGTGAAGCTGTGGTGATCAAACAAAGAAAGCCAGTGTTGTGTGCGCAAAAACTGATGGTTCACAGAGTCCACCTCCCCTGGTAGCGGCCTTTTGACTTAAAAATTCATTCTGTTCAACTATCGTTGTTATGCGCCTTTGCTATATATTCTGTATGTGTTTAGTATGTTGCTGATGAGATGAATCGAAATGTTAACATCCCGCAACGGTCGTCTTCTTGCTGTTTTGATGTATCATGGAATCGTTTATACGAAGCAGTTGGTATTCTGCTTTGAGCGACTGTCTCGTTCCTGACAATCTCCGTTATTCACATGACCTTTCGTTTGTTTTAATCTTTATCCTCGTCAAGTTGTTTCAGTTGAGTTTCCTTTTCTAATTGATTGAACCAATCCTAACTAATTAATGGTACTATTATTCAGTCCGATTTGGTCGACGGAAAACGTTGACAAATGAGATGGATTTGAATGTTGTTTTATGGTCTGGTTGTGTGACTAAACTAAGGATATCTCAATAGCGCCCAACAGATACATGAATAATAGATCACGTAGAGCACGTGATGGCTGGAAGTTTCTTAGTATAAACACTTGCTGCTTTGCTCGGGTTTGACGAGTCTATGACCACCACAGACGTCCCGATAAGTCGCATGACCATAATCACCTTGTGCTCCAAAAACCGATGCTTTTGGGCAGTTTGCATATATTACTGTTCAGATTTCCTAATTAGAAATCTGTACTAGACATTGCAGCAAATACATCACATTATACGGCGATGTTTTGCACACTGTCCTAACCAACTGATTTCAACACGTTGACCCTGTCAGTACAAAAACAATGGAAACGTTGTTTATCTCTTACATACTGAACAAAAACAAATAAACATAGGCTGTAAAGGGTTGTTGATCGGAATTTTTGTTTGGATACCGAGTGATAATTCTTCGCACGATTTCCTTTCATGATTGTTGCTTTCCTTGCCAAAATGCTCCTCGGTAATCCATGGTCCATAAATCATTATGTAAATATTGACGTAATGTCAACTATTCACTAGCAACACGTGTACGCACACCAGTGACTAGACAGATGCACTCTTCTTAAATACCTGAATGATCGTGGAGAGTTCAGTTGTCGGCCCAGCAAGGAAAGACCACTAGAACACTACAAAGTTTGACCGACTGGTCATTCCCACTACAAGTTGATCGTGAGACAAACCACGTTCGTTGAATCAGAGTGGTATTTGTCAGTGACACAAAAGATCGTATTCACCTTGCACTGAGCGGTTAAGAATTTCAGTGGTTCGAGTCTCGTTCGGACCATCTGTATCTTGTAAGTCCAAATAAGAAGATACTAGTGCAGTGAAGTTCAGCGATCGTAACATATTACTCATACCACCGCTATTCAGTAGTAGGACCAGAGCATATATTTTGACATCGTACAAGCCGCAGGAAAAATGCAGGAAGGAAAATCGGAGTGCAGTATCGCTCACATTGGTCCCTGCTACTTAGTGGAACTGAGCATTGACGTCTGAGGCAACCGAAAAGGTCTGGGTCCGAATGCCGCGTGCAAATGAGTGGTTTTGTTTCAGGTCTTGTTTAAATGCTTAACCCATGTGTTGGTTTGTCGAATAAACAACCCTCGTGCCATCCGCGTTCTTGGATCACAACAATTAGTGCCGTGACCAGGATTGGAGGATGAAGATACCATGGCCGCAGCCGTTTGAGGATGGGGACGTCCTGAGCTTCCTGGAGGATTTCGAGGACGTGGCGGAGACGGTCGGAGTCAAGACCGACAGGGCGAAGCTGGGGGCTCTGCGGATGCTGCTCAAGGGCAGGGCGAAGGCGGTGCTGGATGCGGCGCGAAGGGTCCCCGCGAAGCTAGAGTGAGCCGCCGCAAAGGAGGCGCTGGTCGCCGGGTTCGACAACCCAGCCGATTGCCAGGAGGCAATGCGGCAGTTCAGGGGCGCCCGGCTTGGATCAGGAGGCGACGCTCTCGTGTATACCGTGTCACTGCGGGCAGCGTTGTCAAGAGCCCTGCCACATTTGGACCAGGATTCGGAACAACGCATGCTGACAAATCAGTTCTTGGATGGAATGCCACCAACAGTACGGGATCAGCTCAGGGTTGCTCTCATCGCACATCCAATGACGTTGGAACAGTTAGCTGAGGCGGCCCGACAATTACTGGCAGACAACTCCCCGACAGTCAGCGAGTTGAAGACGAGTGAACCAAGTGAACTGAATGACCTGCGAACCGCAGTGGAAAAGTTAACTCAAGAAGTGGCAGCTTTGAAGATCAGGAGGGAACAGAACTGTGGCGACGTCTGTTACAGATGCGGAAGACGTGGACACTGGCAAAGGTTTTGCCCGCGGGGCGAGAAAAGGTTTCATGTAAATAAACGTTTTGCTGATTGTTTTTTTTGTCTGGGAAGGGCGATCCGATAATAGAGGCGGTTGGTAAGACGGCAGTTCAGGCTAGGATAGAACTCAATGGTAGTTCGGATTGTCATTTGATTGACACTGGGGCGGCGATTTCATTGAGTGGGCCGAGATCGAAAGAAACTGTTCAGCTGTGTGCGATGATCGTTCGAACGGTCGGTGGGTTCACACTCAGAGTTACGGGCGTTGCGGAGTATGATGTCGGATTCGATGGTCACGTAGTCAAGCAATCGTTCGTCACTTCCCCGATGCACGCCAGACTATATTGGGAGCGGATTTTATTGAACGCGCTGAGGCTGTGATTGGTTTGAAGCATGACAAACTGGTAACGAAATATGGAGTGGTTCCGTTAGCGAAAAAACACAAGCCTCAGCTTGGACAAATTAAAGCGAACGCACTCGGAGCAATACCAATCTGTGAGAATCGGTTGCTGAATGAAGTGATATGCAAATTCCAAAAGCTGTTCACCACGGATCAAGACCCATATGGCTACTGTGACTGGATTGAACATGAAATCTTTATCAGGCCAGACCAATTTCGACCATTCGGACCTAGAAGGACTCCGGTTCACCTGCAGCCGGAAATCGAGCGACAAGTGAAAGACATGTTGAAGGGGGAAATTATTGAGTAGGCTGATAGCCCATTCAATTCTCTTGTTCTGTTAGTGAGGAAGCCCAACGGGAAATTTCGATTTTGCGTCGACTTCAGATGACTCAACGAGATTACAGTCAACAAAGTGGCAGCAGTCCCAGCCGTGGCAGAAATTTTCGACAAGCTACAGAACACCAAGATATTTACAGTGCTAGACCTGCTGTCTGGATATTGGCAGGTTCCGATCAAGCAATCGGATGGAGAAAAAACGGCGTTCACAGTGGGAGAAAAGCAATATCGCTTCAAACATATGCCGTTCGGACTGTCAGGCGCCCCTTTCACTTTCAGACGACTGATGTTGAAGGTGCTGGAAGGACTGAACATTACTGTTATCTACGGAGACGATATCGTCATCTACAGCGGAAATGAGACGGAGCATTTCGGACACGTTCCAGCTGTGTTGCAGAAGATTGAACAAGCCGGCCTACAAATCAACTGTTCAAAGTCTCAACTGACGAGACGAACGGCAGTATTACTTGGTTACAAGGTCGCTCAGGGTGAGACTCAAACATTGCCCGAGAAACTGCTGGCAATCGAAGCCATTCCGGTGTGAACATCGAAGAGGACGTTGATACAGTTTCTTGGTCGTGTCGGGTTCTATAGCCGTTTTATCAAGAACTTCAATGAGCTGGCCGGACCGTTGTACGAAATTCTGAAGAAGGATTGCAAATTTTACTGCACCAGGTCATAGAGTGTTACCGCGAGAGTGTATATCTGAAAGCATTACTATTGCTGAATATACTGTGTCCTTGGAATGTTTTGCGAGTTCCAGATTGCTATGGGTTAACATGTGATAAGTAGAACTGTCATGAGGCGGGTAATCATAAATTACTATCTATTCCGGTGATGTACAAAAACGGCAAAATATGCAGGCTGAATTTTAAAATGACATACTCGTTTAATCACTAGTTTGTGAATAGCTGCTCACTATTCGACACTCCAAAATACAAGTTCATACGCATTTGCCTTCAAACCTGCTGTGATTGTTAGTTGTTTGGCTGCAAACCGAAGGCTGTTGAAACATGGGAACACCGGTAGCAGATGATGTAAATGGTTACAACATATGCAACCAAGGCACAGGGAGCACAACTGGTGTTGTAACTATAGGGAAAAAAATGCTTCGCCTGAGATCACATTGACAGCAAATAACTTCAATATGCGTGCCCGAAAGAACATGTTGCCCTTATATTGACTAGAATGGTCCCTTTTGGAAGCTGCCAAAAGTAACCAGCTGAAAGAATCATCGGATGTAGGAACAGTTCTTGCTCAGGTAGGATACAAAGATTAAATCAGAACCCTAACGCATAGAAATCTGAGCGGAGACATTTCTAATATACACTATTTGTCACAATATCTGATTAGTTTCCTGACTTAGAGGTTAAACTATAAGGGCAATTGATAGGCGTAATCTCTTCCTCACAATCTGAACGCTGAAGTACACTGAATAATTCTGTGACCACAACTGACTGGGCCGACATGTACAAAACCACACAGTTAGCATATGCACATGACTAAATCGGTGCCAGAGGGTCACCTCCATTGTGCACACTATAAATATGTCTGCCTAGCTGCTGCTGTCTCTCTATTTGTCGGTAGTAAATGTATGCCACGTCAGTGCGTCGTAATGTCCAACATTAGTATGTTGCAAGTTTTTGAACTTCATTCAGTTCATCTGAAATATTTTCCATACATTTATGAAGTGTTCAACCAGTTGTATACTTAAACATTATGAAAACGTGAATTCACAACAAATAGTCTCATTACATTCCAATGAAAATCTATTTAACTTTGCGTCCATTGAACAAAAATATCTAAAATATCTATGCAAATACTTCAGGTAGCTAAAACGGCGAGAAGAATCCTGGAAATTTTTTGAAAACCTCATATGTGGATAGTTTCCAAGCAGTGGAAGTCATCCTGATACATATATGGATCACAAGATTAAAACAAACAATAATGAGTGAGAATATATTTATATATAGGTGTATTAATGTGACCAATACTTAAAGTTGTATGCTGAGAATAGAAATTTCAATCAGCTTCATTGAGAAAGATGGATATACATCCGTCATCTGCTTCGATGACCAACTCAGTTCTTTTTGTTATACTTACGATCGTTCTGTGGGAAGATTCTGTTTTGCGCTACTTTCAAGGTCCTTTTAAGTATACGGTGGTCAGGCATACGTTTTCAAAACCAACCTAATCGCTAAGATTCTTCGTAAGCTTCGTTACAACTAAGGAAACTGGCCGGGGACTTGAGAAAAACTTGACTCAATGCTTTAAGAACTACAACGGTGATCTTAGTTACAGTGTTGAAACTTTCGTAGTTATGTGTTGATGGCAAGAGTCCTGGACACTGATAGTATTCGTCAGCTTCACTGATCTCACCTGAACCAGTAAAACGGTTTATCTATCACAGGAGAAAATTACTAACATACTTTACAGCCACCTATGGTTGATAATTATTTCGCCTCTTATTAATAATATATGACCTTCGTGTGCTGATTTCTTAAGACATCCGCTACCTGAACAAGCCACAAGAGATACTATTCTCCAACCTTTAATAAGATCATTGTTGACCTCACCGAGACCCCACTTCAGTTCTTCCGTGTGACTAGGAAATACCGTCGCGATGTCAGATACCTCGTTTTCACATTAGACCTATGTGCTTGACTAGCGCTATAATTGAACAAAACTGTGATACACTCGAACTGATGCCAGTGCTTGTTGTCCATTGAAAGGGCAATATTTCAAAATACAATCAATAACTATGTGTAGCAAACAGTAAGTAGGTGAATTAAAAAAGCGGAAACTCACTTAGCTGACAGATATACCAGATATAGGTCAATGCAGGCGGTTGTCACGCCATTGCGGCACATGATGCCTTAGTGAAGAGCCAGAATAGAACGCGCAATCGGCACTATTTGTTTTCCAAACAACTCTTGGTTTAGAACAAGTTGTTGTACTGAGTCAGGATATCGACTGAAAGGACATCATAAAAAGAAAGTGACCGATTGCATCGAAGAACAATTCGAAGAACAAAATGTGTATTGTATAAAAATGCTCCGCCGTTCAAATTACGTTGCATTCAGATAGACAAACTGACTGACACAGATTGACTGGCCGACTGACTAACTGAATGACTGTTTGACTGAACGGATGAATGAATGAATGAATGAATGACTAGCTCACTCCTAATTATTGCGAATCAGTGAGTGGATAGTGGTGGAAGTCCTTCAGATTGAAACGTCATGAACACTTCACGGAATCCTTTATATATTACAGAGACATTTTCAGAAACAGGCCAATATTATCTAAAACGATTATCCGCTGATCCTGTTCACATGTTACAACATTCTATTTCGCAAATGTTCAGCACAGTTGGTACAATGAGTTACAATAAACAAACGCCGATTGTTTGTAGCCTAAAGACGCCCACCGCCCAAATAGAAGTTCTAATTTGGGGAACCACATTGGAATATGTTAGGTCCGACTTTGGGGCTCTGAATATTAGGTGAGTTGAGGACAGCCTGTAAGAATTATGAGAGCAAATATCTACCAGCATTGTTTCTCCGTAACTCTCTGGATAACTTCACGTGCGCCATCATCATCACAACTAAACGGTGTCACGATAAATCAACTACATAATCCGATCTGCTGTTGAGTGTTTACACCGGTCCGGTACACTAGTTAGAAATAAAAATTACTAATTCATTCATTAAGTTGGTTACAATTGCAATTTTTTTCTCATTCTGTTCATTTTAAGAATGAACTTATTTTTGCAAAGTAAGAGAGCACATTGAAAAATTTGCATTCTCAAAAGCATGTCGATCCATCACGTGTGTGGTTACGATATTTTTTATGGCGTCTGAATCAAAGGAAGTGCATCGTTTCGGAAGGAGATTGGTACATAATGTGAAAGCAGGTCTAAGTCAAAATCTGAGCGGTATTCAGTGCGTAAAAATTGATGTGGTCCTGAGTTATATTTCCCAATTCAACAAACACTCACACTTAAGGCAAGGGTTCAAAAATGAGACAGATAACGCGTTGGGTTGCCTTTTCTCATCACCTGCACGTGAGAGATAACCACGAGTCACGCCGCTTGGTTTCATTGCCGTGAACTACACTGTAGTGACACTGTGTATGACTTTATATCGCAATGAAAATATTTCAGTATAGGTGTAGTATCAAACTGATCGGATGAACGAAAGATGACAAAATCACAATTACAGGGCCTGAAATTGCGGACAAAAGAAATGACAACATTTTATTAGGCAATAAAGCCAAATTTGTAACGTCGAGTTAGTTGAATAAAATGGCCAGAGGACACAAATTACCAAATCAACTTATTTTGCACACTTTCGCCAGTCGTAAACGTGTGACTAGCATGAAAACAAAACCAACAAGACAATGAAATGATCAATACTGTACTTTCGTTTAAAGTATTGATAAACGCTCGAAGCTCATAGATTCTCAAGTATATTGAGAATGATAATGAGATTAAAATAAAATGAAGTACATTGTGACCTGGCTGTGGGCGGATCTCTAAACCACTCATTACAAACACTAGTGACTTGTTTGAGTGGTTAGAAAACCGGTTGTTTGGGATTTTGTGTCCTATTATACGGACCAATGGTAATTTTCTTGCTAAAACAATTGTTCGTTACCGTTGCCTTCTACGACTCGATGGGAATTTTCGCAAAAGTATTTTGAGGCATTGCTGATCAGCCATCGATAGCCGATTCTGTGCGAACAAAAACAACTGGCTGTCAACATTTGTTTATCGGGGGTTTAGCCGTGAGTACCAATCACGATTCAGTCCGATTTGTACTTTTAATCGTTTCATTCATGTCTTGTTGGTTTTGTTTTCATGCTAGTCACGCTTATGACTGACGAGAGTGTGTGAAATGAATTCATATCGTAATTTGTGTCTTCCGACTATTCCATTCAAATAAAACCACAATTTCGACCATTTTCGTTCTGAGTTCATTTTGTATTGAGGTAGCTAGTTTATCCGCGTTCATCTATCAGAATGTTACTTAACAGGATATGGACGATGTGGACATGATTTATTGGAAACAGGATACGGTAACGAAAATACATATCGCTGTGTGAGATACTAACGGATTTCCGGAATATTCATTGATACATGTAAATTTTGAAACATACGACTCTATTCCTATGTTTAAAAACAAAGATGAGAACACGCAAACCGGGAAAATACTAACAGGTCTTGTTTACTTTTCGGTATCATACAGCAACAACTGGAACTTTGTATACAAAAGTAGTAGAAAAAATACAGGAAAGACATAGAAACGAATGCAATGAGGTGCACGTGTGTGTCGTCACTGGACCCAAGGAAGTCAGAATAGTACGTAGATTTACTGATGACTAAACAAGATTGCCTTAGCCAAGCGTCAGTTGTGCATGGTATGCTAACTTTTAATGTCTGGTGACCCTACTCCAATAACCAGTGGCCAGTTTGGTCCCGGTGTTTGGAAAAGGCGAAAATTTGTATACACTCCGGATGAATAGGTTAGTGTGCGAATTAATATTCTCAGCCGATTTGGAAGTGATTTTTCAGCCTAGATTACAAATACCTGTGAGCTTTACATGCGTGGCTTTAGTCACAGGTAAACAAAAGTCTGATGCGCACACTATCAGTTAACATCACCACGTTGTTACCACTGGACTGCAAGTAACGATAACTTAGGATTTCTTAATGCCTACGTTTTCGACTCCATGGGAGATTCGATTAGTTGATGTGACCATGTGCTTTGTGGTTTGAAACAGTGCACTGTTCTGTTTGAATGATGGCACAAAACAGATTTTCATTCCCCCAATGTTGATTAATTATACATTGATGTCCGTTGCTGATTGTGTCGGACATCTTGCAGTACATTTGTGAGCAGCCGAAGTTTGGTGGCCAAACAATCAAGTAAATGACTATATCTATCACACATAAACAATGTATACAATTGCTACGAACTTGTAAGACGGCTCATCCAGGTTGACTTTCGATATGCACGTCTCTTTATAGATTAGTAGTTTCTACGATTGATCGGTTTGTGCAAAACGCTATTTTCAGACGTACTGTGTAAGTAACATAAAATCAAGCACCCCGTGGTTCATGCATCCCCAAAAATGTACAGCGCTTATATAGAAAGGGTGCCATTTTTAAATCCATGAGAAATGATGCGATGATAAATGTGGAGTGAGTACATTTCCCACAAGTTTATCGGTGACAATTCATCAAGGATTGTTAATAAAGTGACATCGTTTGAGAGCTTTCTACCGTGTTAACTCCTGTTTGTCTTAAATTGTGTCGTACAGTCAGATTACACATATTTCTGTGTCGTTCGATCTACGGACGTGTCAGAGAGCCTTGCATTAATTCATTCATCTGCTCCTTCATTCGTTTATTTAGTCAATTTCAAATTTTTAAATGCAACGGGTTTTGCTACTGATCTCATCAGTCTTTGTTCGTGGAACTGTTAGATCATCGCAACCTACAACATGCTTGTCTTCAATGAAGCCATCACTTTCAAGCCTCACACAGGCTAACACAACCAATTGCGGTGCTGTGAAGATGAAACGGATTACTTTACTCACCAATGTACTCATCTGATGTTCGTTCATTCAATGTCTCGTGTATATGCATTAAAACTATACTGTGGAAGATTTTAAGTAGACGACTGACAGGAATAGACACACTGATTGCACATCACTGTGTTTATTCCGACTGTTTTTGTTGCTATTAATTGACCGATGAATAAAGAAGACGGTCGTGCATCGTTTGTACAAGTGACCATTTTGTGTCGAAATGTAAACATTACAGCTCTTGTGCACGCATTAGTATTGAGTCCCACAATCACGGTGCTTTGATTCGGATATCAATGTTACCCTGTGGTCATTGTCAGTACAAATTTTGACATTGATTTGATGTTTCTGATGAGCCAAAATGTACCGACTCTTCTTTGTGTTAACAAATGTATTTTTGCAAAATTATACTGAGATTGTATTAATTTATATTATTTCTAATCAGTGGTAATTAGTTCGCCTAAAAAGATCACAATTTTGTTGTAATGAACTCGATTTAAAATGATTGACGACTTGTCTATCAGTCTGGTTTTGTTTGGTGTACAACTTTCACATCCCTAATAGACTAATACCTGGTTGGACTAACTGAATGTCAGTAACCAATTCAGAGCATGAAAACTCAATTAACGAAAGAACACTCAGAAATGAAGGTGTGATTTTGTAATGTTTGAATTCGTTTATGTTCTCGCTCTTCAATCTCCAACGGTGCACAAAAATGAAGTATGGCTAGTGGGTTATTTTTAGTTTGGTCGATTGTGATGAATCGACAACAAATCAAATAGACAGAAGAAAATCACACGATTTATGTTAATTCTTTATAAATCTTCAAAACCTGAAATCCAAGTTCTTCAAAATGTTTTGTCGATAGATATATCGTTTCTTCATAATAAATTATTACCTTCAAAGCTATGTGAATTTGGCGGATTGGACAACATAGCGTTGCTACCTAAGAACTGTCCAAATAGCCATGCTGTCATCAAAAATATTACAGTCTCATTCAAACCCTTTTTCACATTTCAGAAAGCTACAGATTCACAGATGAAGATATATCACTAAGTGACTTCCCAATCTAACTTGCCCTCATGAGGATGTAATCATCATGCAATGAAGACCAATCAACCATCGCTGTTAGGAATATGAACGAATGAAAACAATTCAGAGTTGATCACTTTTTGTGTAGTATCTATCTCCTGCTCTTGGTATCAATCAAGTCTCACCTTATATGTTATTCATCAAACATAACACTGATCAACACCATCTACTAGGTTGCAACTTCTTCTTGTGTAAATTCTCCTCATTTAGTCATTCAAGTAATGGGACAACTTTTTCACAATGTCATCCATTAGCTTGTAGATCAGCAAATCCAATTGTGAACATTACACTCACATTTGCACCACATTCTCTCTACAGAGCATTGGTAACATGAACGGTAATTTGATTCGTTGTCAGTGCCTATATGAAGCATGCTTGACCACAAAAGACATCCATACAATGTGCTCCTGGGAGCAGTGGACTCAGTTCAATTCTTGAAAGGTCCGTTTCTTCAAAGCATTTATTTAGTGTAAAGCCGATTTCGGTTCGTACAAGTTTTCTCGACCAGAAGTATTTATTCTGAAGGCGTTGCGTTCTCGAAAAGCATTACATTTTTAAACGAAACTTACGAAGTCTGTTGGATTAGTGATCTCAAGTATGCAGGGCTCACAGTTGTATGTGGTACCACTGCCAATTCTGTAGAGAGTCATGTAAATACTAGCTCACCGGTTGATTGATTGATTGCAGCACGGCTTGCTGATTACTGACGCTTAAACCAAACCGAATGAGTCATCTTAATAAGTGTATCGACTTTCGAAGTTCGATCATATGAAAATCCTACCCAAACCTATGCCCCCCCAAATGTTTATCCCTGTATGTTCTACCCTTCCTGCTTCTGATCGTAAGTTGAACCTTGACCCAGATGTTTTGTTTTATCGCGTCAATTTGATAGTTGTTGGAATACCCAATTGCCGGTTATTGCGCTTTACCTAAGTGGTGCATGCATCACGCTTTTGGGAGCTCGGCTCGTCTACATTGTCTTTGAACCTGTTGACTGCTCGGAAGTACTCTGTTGGGTATGGATGTCATATTTCATGTGATTATGCTTCACTTTTAGACTGTTCGACACCAGATTGTAATTCACGTCCCGGATTCGATCTGTAAATCAAAATTGTTGTGGTTATCTAATTATTCACCTTGATAATTTGCTCAGTAGTACCGTGACATAGTGGTCGAAACTTGGTTTGATTATCTGGGATCATTGGTTTATCGCTAGACGTTGCCAAACGTCTTCGTGGAAGATCGTACAATAAACATGCTGGATTCAATCAGACTGAAGATGAAGTAATATTCCAACACGCATACATGTAATACCAGACAGTCAAGTTTATTCACAGGTGAAAATCCATCTGTACCGGATTCTAAACTACTCATGAACAACCGGTCTAAAAAAGTTAACTCAACTTTTACGTACAACCACTTGTTTACAATTCCTGTATGTGAACACAGTGAGTGGTACCAGATCCCTGTGTCGCAAGCCGTTGTTTAAATCTTTTTTCACAAGTGTATTACTAACAAACAAAAACACGCAACCCGCGGGTGACCAATCACCGCTTCGGTGATCAGTTCGCATCTTCGTTTGATTAGATGTCACGATTAACATTTACATCGTAGGGATCGTGAATTTGGCAAACATGAATAAATGAAACGCTAGTCATGTCCTACACAACTGATCTATTAAATAACGTTGCCATCATACTCTCAATATTTATGGGTTAAACGTAAACACAGTCTGTAGACTTTGTAAAGAAATTTCCTTCTTATGAGGAATGAATCCAGCCTGATTAGTGAGTAGTCTATTAATCTACTCAGGCTCCGTATGAATGAACACATGCAGTAATCACAATCAGAGGAGCATTCAATCAGCCAATCATTCAATCAACAATCTGGCTGTGGATCGGTAAGTCGAATAAACCTCTAGAACAACTAAACTCCCACAGAGATTAACACTAAAATTGGTAAAGTCATCATTAATTGTGTGCCATTTGGTTGATATAAACTAGTGACAAACAGCTTATTCGCCTAGTGGTCTGTAGAAATCAACTACCCATTCGCCGTCAACAATCTTAAAGTTATGCATATTCATCATAAAGGTTACACTGACTACGATCCTGGCTATACCAAATTACACGTATGCAAACGAGATCATTGAATACCAACGGAAGATTGTTAGAACCTGCTCACAATTTGTACAAAGTTGATTTAAAATCATGAATAACTTTGAGCCTGTTAGAAAAAAGTGTTCCCACTAGGTTTGTTTCCACAATCCCGTCACTAATAGGATAAAAACGTTTGGCATTTGTTTTTGTACAGGAACTTACAAAGTTCTTGAAAATCCCCTCACTAAAGGGACTAGCGGAAGTAGATGATTTCTTAGTTAGTTACAGACATCTCGGGGGAGATCAAATCTTCACCTAGAAATACTCAACACGGCGGGTCATCCACTGATACATGACCCTCACCTAAATAGGGATGAACGTCAAGGTAGTCACCCGTTGAAGTTAGGTTATGGAATGAGCAGGTTACTTTGTAAACAGAACTGCTTCACATTTAAGAGCTGTTGTCACCACAATGAAGTGCCCAACTTTGTGACCACGGCTGAATCGGTTGAGAGTTTTAAAACAGCACATAGATGAAAAACAACCTACATTACAACGTGTCCAAACCATCAGTCTAGCGCAGACCCGCATGTAATTAACTGCGTATATCTTACGAAATTTTGTTTAAGTGTGTTTCTGTACTCAATCAGAAAATGATTGCAAACCAGCAGCTTCGTTAACATTACTATTTGATCACTTCAGTTTGTATTTTCTTTACACATATAAAACATTGGATACAATTGTTCTTTTCGACGGATACAGAGGTGGGAATGCAGAATCGAAAACTTTTCTCTTCCGCGTAACCAATTGGGAATGTATGGTACAGATGAGATATAATGTTTCCTAATAGGTCGATCAACTCGGAAAAATACTAAGCTTGAGAAATGAGTAGTTTACACTAACCAGAAATGCAACTTTATAAATAAAATAATCGGATATGTTCCTTTTTCGTTGCAATTATCTACTCACTAGTCAAGTTTACGAGATTATTTGCTATCTCAATATCATTTCTTAAAAATGAATGATCTATGATGTTTTGAAACAGGTATTTGAAATTCGTCTCAATTGATCCACCGAAAAACTGGTAATCATCCTATGGACAAACGAAATTTTCGAACTAATTAGATTTACTTCTATCATGATGAAAGCTCATTCATTAGAAAACACCTACAAAGTAAACAGAGAGAGAGAGAGAAGATAGATCGATTGAAGCTAATTTGTCTTATGAAAACACAGTTCTGTTTATTTCTGTTCGAGTTAAATCAGGTCAGTTTGAGGGCTTTATCTAACTCGTTTTTTGGATTAATTAAAATACTGCTTACAGATAATCGAATTCTTTCCTACCCGCATACATTGTGATTCTGTTCTGTCGCTGCTTTGCATCTGCATAAAAATGTTATGAGAATAGGACAGTTGTGGATGATGTTAAATTTATATGAAAAACCAAAATCCCCTACTACTCATCAATAATCAAATACTGCTCAACAAGCCAATGATTTCTGTGACTACACCTTGAAGAGAAGTTCAAGTTGAGGGGTCATCGATTGGAGTTAACAGGAAATTTATTGTCTCCTCTCGAGGCGATCGGGCAACCTGATAACTGTTCACCAGAGGAAGTGGTTGAGCGTTCACATGCGATGATACTTCGGTTGTCCAATGTGAGATCAATGGCGTAGTGATAAACACGGTTGTCTCATGAAAGGGTGGCCGGGGTTCCAATCACGACCGTGGCAAGGATATGCACTATTGACGAGCTCTCTGATGAGAGCGAAACTCGAGTCCAGTACTTCTTTTCGAAACAGGTAGACTGGAAAGCCTCTGGGAATGTGACAGCCGCGATCAATTGTGAGTGATGTTCAGTCAACCTATAACTTACAGAAAAACAAAAACGTTAGATTTAACTAACCATTCGGAATGAGTGACTAACTGAAAACAATTAGGCATCTTATATGTTTGTGTGTGTATATCTGATAATGAAGCGCCAACTGCATTCCGTGACTTGTATTTGCCTATGTTGATCAAAAGATACGCATGCTATCTAGCCTATCGACATCTGAGAAACATGGATTAGATTTCAAAGATATACTACCCACAAAGTGTTTAATGAATTATCATGTCGGAGTGTTAAAACCACAAACAAGTTTTGGTTATCCATGTTGACCAAAATGGCCATGCTGTACTTGCATACATTCACGTGCAAATAATACTTTGAACGGACGTTCAGCATTGGGCATCAACCAATTATTCCTGTGCTTCTATTCACACTCTTTCCGTTACAATACACCCTGTGGACTAGATATGATTTTTTTCCCTGCTAACATCCTTTCGTTTTGCTATTCTATACATCACCTCAACTGCATATGCAGAAGAGGCTGAATTACCTATGTTGAATAACAGGCAGCCTCGTTTGTGAGTAGTATAGTGCGTACATTCGGGAACTAAAGGGCAAACCCCAACGCTAAGAAGACGATGGACCAGAGGCGACTATCGCAATATTATGTGCACACTATAGTGGAAGTGCTACCAGGGCAAATAACAACGTATTGCTACCCAGTGCGTGCAAATGAATGCACGAGTTCGTGGTCCTATGTTTTAACATAACCTGTAGAGGAGTTCGTGCAATAAACAAATTTTTAGACCAAGCGTCTTTTGCGGTCACAACACCGACGCAATTGAGATTAAACATGCGGAGTGATAACTACAAAAGCAATGTCTAAATGTGAGAACTTCGATTTAATATCAGCCTGTGAATTGTATCATTTTTGAGGTCTCTTTTGAATTGGAGCTCGATGAAGGTTTGCTACTTCTAGGTTGCTTGTGGTAGTTTTCAGTCATTGTCAGCTATCTTAATGTGAGATCTATTCGTAAGCAGCCCAATTCTCAAGAGCTGTTCTTTAAGCATCATGCAACCGACTGTACTGTACTAGCCTTGTGAAAGTGTCTTCACTGTAAATCATGCTTGTAAGCCACAGACACGAATAAAGAGAACCATACTTGATATCATCTTCGTGTGAAGTGATGTAAATGAATCGACCGACCAAATCTTCCTGAAGTAGGTTACTCCAGTGGAGGTAGACGGTAAGTATCAACCGAAGTTAATAATTAGTCCTAACATGCAACCGAAACTACTGTATACCACTTCAAACTAATGCATAATCATGCGTTCTGTGATCTCATAACTGTTTGGTTGAGATATGGCTAACATTTTCAAGTTAAACACAGTTTACTTTTCCACAATACTATGTGTTAGTGTTGTGAGCCAATAACACGGATAACTCAAGAGTTAGTGATTCAGGAAAGCAACATGGATTATGTACTTCAACAAGACAACAAACAAAAACACTCATCTGCGTACGGTACTGAACCCAGACCGTCACGGTTGCCACAGACCTCAATGCTCAGTTCCCGCATGTACCAAGAACCATTTCATTTCAGGCTGCACTCCGGTGTTTCTTGCTGTATTTTTCCTGCGGCTACTTCAATGTCAAAATTCATGCTGTTGTTCCACTGTTAACTAGTAATGGTGTGAGTAGTATAGTGCGGTCGCTCCTCCTCACTACACTAGTATCATTGTTAACAATCAACTGAGCATAATATTGACCAATAGGAGTAGTTTCACTGGTATCCTCACGGCTATAAGCAACACGGCAAACGATATGTTACAAAAGATAGTCAAGACCTACGAATAACGATTCGCTTGTCCGTGATCTCGTTTCCCAAAGGGCAAGGAAAATGTTGACAGGACAGCTAGCAAGATAATCAGTTGGACTACTCAGTCGTCCTCCAGACCACGTGAGGTGCGTGCATACCTAGATGATTTATACCATATTCCCCGGCTGCAACGGGGTGATTCTCATGAATTTGCCAACTATGTCACAATTACCTCATTTTCTACCGCATCAAAAGTATTGAGAAACAATCCATAATCAGCTGTGGGCTCACACATACAGTATCATCAGATAACCAACCTCTTTTGTGCAGCTCACTTATGTGAAGCTAGAGATTAGTGAACTAAGGCGATTGATGAGAATGAGTTAATTTTCGAAATTTGTTCAGAGCATTCAGTAGAGTTAAACAAACAAATCTGTCAGTGACGTTTTATCATTACGAATTTTTAGGTTACCAGATTACGTCAAAGATGGCTGTTTAAATAATAACAATGTTGACATGCCATCAAACTAACACTCCTTGGATAACGACAATTGCACATAAAATCTGAGGCACATTGTTGTTCATACTGTACTTTTTTCAGATAACACAAATTGTTGATTTATCGATATCATTCATAGCTGAGAATATGGTAATGGATAGATTTACTAAAAATGGAGGGTTTCCAAGTGAGCTTGACAATACGCGTTGCTATAACATAACACATCAACTTCCGATCCTTTCCCATAAATGTTAGACGCTGTAAGTCGGTCACTTGTGTACTGAGTGCGATTAAGATGGCAAACATCTAGGTGCTACAGCCTGCGAACGATCGTTTCAAGATATTTTAACCTGTCTCGTAGTTCCGTCCTGATGATGGAAAAACCCAACCCGATAGTTTAGTCGTTTGGGTTGAGAGTTATTGGATGAACTCACAGAAATAACTATGATGGTACCATAATTCTTGTTGGAAGGTGAACTCCATTAACAAATCGAATTAAATTACTCTCCATTCTGGTGACACACGACTTACTTTCATTAACGCCATTCTGTGAAGTCAATTCGTATATAATCGTAGCTCTATATACACCCTCAACGTTTCGGTACTCACGAATTACAGATGCTGCTATCAAAGTATGCCATGTTTTTTCTAAGTTTAAGTCAATTCTGTTTCTATGCGTTAGGGCAATCCAGATTAAAGTTTTAAACCTCAAAAAATATCACAACTTACTACACGGACATCTGGACAGTATGAGATTTCTCTCATCCAAGCAAAGCTGACTTTGTTTGTGTTTGAAGAAAATTGATTTTCACATTCATCAGCAACAAAATTAGGGTCAGTAGTATGTCAAAAAGGTCAAAACAAACGAACTGTGTTTTAATCAAAAGATCGTGTTGACTGATCGACTGATTATATGCTTAGTTTGCTTATCTAGGATCGATGATTATATTGCTTCTCTTCTATTTTTCTTTGGAGATGGAACTCTCAGAACATTGCGGAATCTAAAAGCGATCCCCCGTAAATTCGAGGACATCCATTTAACAGCTTAGCGCTGCAAATCTTGTCATAGACAGAATGAGAAATTTTGTTTGAATGATCGTCTAGTTGAAACTACCTTAGACTACATGCTGTCGTGTTATGCAGTGACCTTTCTAAGGTTTACGTGATTCAGCTAATGTTTAGAGGGTCAGTTTGATGTTGTCACGTGAATATACGAATACTTGTCATTGTCAGTCTCACAGAACTTCCTTCGCTAAGGTACTCAACAGCTTTCGGGAAAACTTCAGTATGGCAGTGACGTCAGGTAATCGTAAACTAAAGTCAAGCCATCTATGATTAACGTTTGTAAAAATGCCTGTGATATCAAATGGTTGTTACGTGAGTGATTAGATATTACTAGTTTGCGGAAGTAAGAGCAGTATTTGATGCATAACGTCTGTGGCAAAATGGGGCAGGAAGTAATTACTGTGATGCAAACCCCAAAAAAAGATCACAAACGAAGATGAATATTTTGTTCAACACAGTATCAAAGTGCAGCTTTGCAAAAGTTGATAAAACGTCATCAGACGGTCAACTACTCCAATTTGGTGAACATTCTGTGGTTTTCCCGTGTTACAGTGAAATGAACGATCCGCGACGGTATCCTCCCGCAAAATTGTTTGTGTTCTACGGCAAAATTTCATTGATATCATCACTAAGAGATTACATTGCTATATTCGGTGATACCGAAATCAAATTAAAACATGTAGTTGCTTCGTGCTGTTTGGACGGTGCATGGTCCACATTTTAACGACCACAACAGGCACATGGTTGGGAATGTACACTGCTCACATCAGTGCACGTTTGTCGTGTCGTTTTTGAAAACCAGTCAGTCAAGCTGTGTTGTGTTTTAGGTTCGAAAAACGATTTTGCCCTTCAACAGGTTGGCTACCAGATCATTGACCGATCGTGTCTATTTTTTGCTTGACAGCCCATTGATATGCACTGGCGCATGTCCGCAATTGCTCACAAGCATTCACGTGCTTGTGCATGTGTTTGTCCATCTCTCCGTCCGACTCGGTCTGTCTGCTCGTGTTCTTGCTGTCTGCCTATCCATCTGTGCGTCCAATTTGCACCGTACAATCTAGTTGGGCATGACTTTCTCATACGCTCATCGGTATGAATGAGTGTAGCCCAATTGACAACACCATGAGACCTCATCCATACTCTTGGCCTGCAACGACTGCTGCACGCGCCAAGGGGAATCCAGAGAATTAACTTACGTTCTGGTGGATTTGCACTGTCTGTGAAACATTAAACTAATCAGGAATTACCGTATCTGTTTGTGAACACATCAGAGCATGTCATTTTCCGGACCGACACCATCTGGTTCAAACAGACCTTCCACTCATGACTCCACACCAAATCTCAACTCAGCGGCTGGTTTCGGGATCGATGGACGTTATGACACAGTCACTAATCTGGCCAAAAGAACCTTAAATATTGAATTACCCGAGGCTCACTCGTCAGCTAATCGCTCACTGTTCGTATTTTCGGAGAACAACTTGATCCGTAAAGCCGCACGCAGTATTATCGAATGGGGATATCCTTTTTATGAATGATTATTACATATATTCATATGGTCACGTGTCCGCTCAGAAGCTTGACTTAGTGACAATGATGGTGGGCAAGTTATACGTCAAATTGAAAAGAAATGCTTAAATTATACCTATTTTTACTTCAATTTACGTATATGTATTTATAGTTTAGATAGGAAACAATCCTTGCGACTATTTCAGTTTAATAACAGTCCCCATTAATACGAGTTCAGTTCCGAGTTCATATTCAGATATATATTTTTTTTTCAAAGTGTGCTAGTAAGCCAGTCATGTTCGATCACGTGTAATTTGTTTTGTTCAACTGAGTGTTTTAAATCCATGAACTTTTAATCAACCCAACCGCGGAATAATTCAAACATCAAATCAGTTAATGCGTTTTGCATCGGATTGTCAAATTTGTTGACATTTTGTTTGCAGGTAAAGTAGACAATTATGTTCAACTTGCATTGATTTCCATAGGGATACAATAAAAGCCAGCATAATAATTGTCGACTATGGTTTTTGGATGGTTTTGGAAGATTGCCGGTTTTGAGTTATGATATATATACTTAGATTGTAGTATACCCCGTAGGCAACTTAGATGTATGTACTTATTTTATGTATACGTTGTGTAATAAAATATGATATTAGTCTTGACTTTATTTCCCAATGAGACGTTTACATTTAGTTTTGTTATTAGTATGCACATCATTTACGATGGATAATGTAAGTTTTCCTAACATTTATCCATCCAGTTCTATGAGTGAGTGTTAAACTCTGAATATTGTTACAGATAATCTATTAATTAAGTTTCACCTCTATCGTCCACACCGGTGTAACATGGGAACCCGGGAGAACCATTTTCAAAGCTGTTTACGTACTTAGACGAGTGTGCTTCAAAGCAGTTTTGTTCGTCTAAATTTCGATGACGTATTGTACATCTTTTTTATATGGTGATGAATTTGAATATAACAATGAGAAAACGTAAATCATGATCACACATAGACATGTAACTAATTTTAAACGATTCCAAATTCTGTGTCCATGTCTGATCAGAATGATGTTACACTGGAGAACATCACATGACTTGCTTCTTCATATGGAAATAAAATTAAACAGGATAGTGATCCCGCGATTAGGACTTCCTAGATATGTCGAAATTTCCGAACTCATTAAACCTGTTAGGCGATATTTTAAATTACTAATGAGTAGTCGGGGATTTGGTTACTTTCAAGTTAAACATCACCCACAATTGATCGCAACTGTCGCATCCCCATATACTTTCCTGTCGGCCTCTTTCGAAAAGAAGCACTGGACTCGAGTTTCGCTCTCATTAGAGCGCGTCAGTAGTACATATCATCGCCACTGCCGGGACTTGAACCACGGACACGCTGTTCATGAGGCAACCGTGTTTATCACTGCGCCATTGACCTCACATTAGACACGACCGAATTATCATACGGGGTTGCTCGATCACTTTCGTTTGTGAGTAGTGTTCAGGTTGCCTGATCGTCTCGAGATGAGACAGTTACTGTCTGTTAACTCCAATAGCCCCGCGATTAGGACTTCCTAGTCAAGTCGATATCTCCGTTCTCAATAAATCTGCCAGGCGATACTTTAGATGAGTAGTCTGTGATTCAACTATTTTAAAGGTGAACATCTGAAGGCTGCGATCAAATGTGAGTGATGTTCAACTTGAAATTAACCGACTCCCAGACTACTCACCAGAAATTGATTTTGTTGAATGAAGGAGGTTTGTTTAAGTCATTTAGAACATAACACACACCATAATACTGACTTCGCAATTGTCTTTGAGGAATCTGTTCTTTGTAACTTTTTGTATCCTCAAACAATCAAACGTCGGTGCATTCTAGTGAACAAGCCACATACTTTGTCCCATGATTAGTGGTTGAATGTCATTGTATGCAATTATTGACTATCGTCAACCTTTGATGATCTGTCCTACTCAGCAGTGTAATTAAGAATTTCAGCTGAACAATCCGCAGTTCTGTTCGACATCGGCTACGTTGTATTAACACACTTGAGTCTGAAATCCCCGACTGTTGCAGGGCCAGCAAATTGGACAGTTAGAGTCAGAGGCATGGAAAATTTCTTATGTATAATAATTACTACTGAGTACTACTCAGATTGTCCGGCCGCCTAGAGATAAGACACAGTTAACTCCAATCGATGACCCCTCGACTAGGACTTCTATCGAAGTTGAAATCCTAGAAGTCATCAACTTGTTGAGCGGTCTTTTGATTACTGATGAGTAGTAGGAGATTTTGATTTTTCATACAAACTGAACACTAGTTTCCTTAGCTGTTGTGCTTACCTTCGCTCATATGCTGAAATCGCCCAGTCGTTTTTTGGTTGGCCTGCAAACAAGCAAGCATCTACCACAGCCCCAGAAAGAGTCGAGGAAGAGTTTTTCGCAAATGGTTGGTCCCAGTGACAACCAGTGAAGTGGTGGATAGCTGTTTCCACCTAATTGGGTCTCATCAGCACCAAGCATGCCGGAGAATCGAACCCACGACCCGTGAATAGGTGGCAAATCTTAGTCCATGCACAGCTGTTGATCACCTTGCTGGTGGTCACTGGGACCAACGGTTTGCAAATTTCGCGAAAATTCTCATTGGGTCAGAGAAGACAGCGATGGCGAACAATTGTTTTCCGTACTTCTTCACCAGATCATTACTATTATATATGTTCTACGAAATTAAATCAGGAGCAAAGAAAATACCACTGATCCGTATGATAGGGCACAAAATTACAAACAGACTGTCGGAGGATTAGGCATTTGCCAAAGCGAATCAAGGAATGCCATCCTGTCTGGCTCGGGACTGGTTTGACTAAATCCACTAACGGCTCAGTAGCTGCACACCTTGCCGATACGGATCATCGCATTGACCCAAAACAGGCAATTTGCACAGTTTACAAAATTCCGACTAACCAGACAACGAATGCTAGTCACCGCGGAATCGATTGTTATTTGATTGCGCGATCCGGCCCTTTGTTCTCAAAGGAAGTTTGTACAAACCGTGCAGATGCCGTGGCCAAAGGTCACACCACTGACGTCAACCTCGAAGTCTGTGACCTAACTGTGGGTGGATCTTTAAATCTCTAATTAAAAACGTCAGTGACTCGTTGATTCAGTGGTTAAAAAACTGTTTCTGGGATTTTGTGCCCTGTTATACGGACCGGTGGTAGTCTTCTTGCTTCTGAGTCATTTTTATAGAACATATATGGTTGTAATGATCTGATGAAGAGTTTTTGAAAACAGGCGTTCGTTTGCAAATTGAACATCACTCACAACTGATCGCTGCTGTTACATTCCAAAAGATATTTCAGTCAGCTATTTTGAAAGGAGGTACCAGAATCGAGTTTGCCTTCAGAAGAGCTGGCCAGTAGTACATATCCGGGATTCGAGCTAGGGCCACGCTATCATCTTGTTAATCACTACGTCATTTACCTCACATTAGGCATGACTGAATCATCATATGTTGATGCTCAGCCACGTTTGTTTGTGAGTAGTGCTCGGATTGCCTGAATGCCTCGAGAGGAGACAGTGAATGTTCTGTTAACTCTGACTGTGGCTGAGCACGTTCCTTGGAAAATGCAACTTACTATCTGTTCGTTCTTTCTATGTAACTTTTTTCGTTGTTACAAAAATCTTCTCATCATTAAGATAACCGACTGGTTCGAATTTCTTCAACGAGGACTCTCAAGATGGACATTCGGTGTTGTGGCTTATCTTTTATACTGCAGATAACGGTTTTGATATAAACAAGTGAAGCTTACTCCCAGATTATAATTCGATATCTTTCTGAGGAATTATTATATTAGCAATTGGGACAAGTTGAAGAACGGTTGCACATCAACTTAATCTGTTTGATTTGGTTACCTGGCCACCGACAAAATTACACCGAAATAAATGGCTGTGTTATTGAACCGCTAATGAAAAATATTGACAGTTTGTTATATATTGTAGGGAAAAGTATTCAAATAACTAATGAATTTTGGGAAAATGTCCCCTTTTCTTTCGCTAATCATGTCTATTTATAGGATGACCGCTGAATGGCTGATTTCTCCAGGTTTTTTATACACCAGTCGTGTGATTCGTTTTATTACGGATAATATGCCATATTGATTGATGTTCGAATTTCATGCGATTATGAATTGAACATAGCTTTAAGGTTTTCTTTTTGCACTCTTTGCAGTCTGATAAGTTTATCACCCTGCCCATATTGAAAGCGTATTTGACACACAGAGTTATCACTTTACTTCCCGACATAAATTCATACTCGGAGAATATTGATCGTGGGACCAGATTTTGCTTAATCTGGACCAGAAGGACTTGATTTTGAAGTTAAAGTTTTATCAGTCGGTGTCACAGTTCAACGCTTTGTTACGAAATTAGTGTACTACTTGTAATTAAGGACTTCGAATAGCCTTAGAAATCGCACTCGGATTGAAACCTTCCACAAAAGTAGTAAGAAGACCTCGTACTGATTGCAGTAAGCAGTTCATATCAATGAGACAAGAATCCAAATTTATGGATGTACAACAGTATTAAACAGATCACAGTATATCATCGGGTGGTCGTATTAACACATACCAAGTCACAACCTGTACGTTAATTGGTGCAATACAGAACAAAGAAATGAGCGAATAACGGAAGGCGTAACGTTGAAACTGGTTGTCCAATCCCGATGTAGTATCTTTAACGTGACATTTGGATTGGTCCCCGTTAGATGCTCTCTTGTGTTAGGGTTTGGATAAGCGACGAATCGAGTAGATTTTCACCACAATTAGCCTTCTATGTATTTGATTGAAAAAGTCGTACACGAAGAGGCCCAATCAGATCATGTCTCTTCTGACACGATTTCTTGTTGGTTAATTTCAAAGTTGTTTCTGTAAGTTCATAAGTTTACGCCAATGAGCGACGACCATTATCTTTAAGTCTTACCATTTATTTGCCGGTAGAATTTTGAAATTTGTATCGGAAATTTTAAAAAAAGAATTACCAGTTGGAACGATTCGAAATTGAGTGTAAATAAAAATGTTGACATAGTTTGCACATCCAAACAAAATGAAGAAGCACACTGAGACACACAACAAACACAAACAAAACAGATATGCAACAAAAACAGATGGATAAGCAAGTACACTATGGATGATCAGTGGAACTGGCCAACATTTGACTTACTCCCTCATACGCGTAAACTTTGTCGAGCGTTCAACACGTCAAACCAATCAGCTTTGATAACAGGGCTTGATGATGCGCTCCAGAATGGACACTTTCCAGCTAAGACGTCATGTCTTCAAGGAGGTTAACACACTTGAAGTTGAAATAAATCAAACCGACCATTCAAGCTCATTTTTCGTGGCTAATAGGAGAATGTCTGATATTGAATGATTGGGCATAAGATCAAGTTTAGGTGTTCGGATTAAACATTGTCTCAGATGATTGCAGTTGATTGAAAATCTACGTATTGTTTACACTGTTTCCGGGTAGGAATTTAAATGAGCTCTCTGGCTCCCATGATAGTTGACCTGTGAACACTTTGAGTAACAGTACTCTCATCTTTAAAGACGGGATTCACATGGATTTCCAAGATATCAGGTGAAACTTAACAATAGACAAATCGTACAAATTTTCTTTTATCGATTGGTAATTATTAACCCCATAATAAGGAACAATCCAGTATTGCGTAAAATGTTGTCCATTAAAAGTCCGGATGTCATCAAGCGATTGTGTTGAGAGTTGTAAATTGAAATTTCGTTCTTTCATTCTGGTCGCTCTCAAGATTGAGCGCTACTTATGGACATTTCCTTCCGGTATCGTGCTATGATTAGTTCGTGTATAGTACAGTCTGGCGAGGTATTGTTTCTAAAAATGATTGACGTTATAAACAAGAAATGATCAACATGACAATGCATTCCAATCTAGACGTATTGGGCACAAACTTCCAAGGGTTGTGCATAAAAACGTATGTATTTTTGGCATTGTACGCAACAGAATAAACTACACTAGGCGGCAATTAGATGTGAACAAGATTAGAGATTAATGGAGAAAATAATGCGATAAAATTCTTGATGTGCAGTCATTTTTGAATCGAAAACTACAACAAAACATTATTAAAAGTTCTGAAATTGGGCTGATTTCAAATTCAACTCCACCAGCTCTGGCATTTAGATAAGTCCTTCGTTTAATAAACTGATAATTCTCAAGTTTCTACCAAAACCAAATCTTTTGGGAATAGTCATACTCAAATCGTCCTGATAATGTCTTTTGTTAACATTGTACTATTGTGTTTGAAATTTTGAAGACATCCTTCTTAACGTGGTAATACAATTACTTTTGACAATAGTTGAGAATGCGCAATTTCTATTGCATTCAATTACATGCAAAAAACTTGAGGCTGATGTTCTGGCTAGTTATTTTGGTTCAATCCTATGGACGGATTTAAATGATTTTCTCTCTTCTGTCTGAAAAATGATGCATCCCATTTTTGTGGAATACTTTTTTCTATTAACCAGTTAACAAATCCGTTTTTCTAACATGTATCTATTTTCGTTATATGATAGATAATGCAAAACTTGCTGTGATTTTGTCGTTACGTAACAGACCACGTTTCTTTTCTACTTTTGTAAAACAATATTGTATGTGTATACTTGTTGGCCGATCCATTTCTACGTCTGGCTTGTAAGCTGACCCGTTCAACCGACAGAGGACAACTGCATCTAGGAGGGCTACTATGTCTTTTCTTTCTACGATAAATTCGAACGCCGATAAAGCATGTAAGATAGTCTTAGGTTGTCTTCAGTATTTTGAAGAGGATGACAATTGTTAATTCCTGGAGCTTCCCGAATTTGTAGTTGATGGCGGCGTGTGATTAGTAGTTGGATTATTCGCGGAGACCACCAGTACACTAATGGACATTAAATCCGGCTGTCAACTACATGATTTCACCCGTATTCATTGGGTTTTCCTGACTTCTTGATGTTGAATGGGAACGTCGCGTTTTAGCGAAAAGTCGTGCAACAAAACGTGATCTTCCTTGTCCAGTCCGCACAATCTCAGGTCACGCGCGCGCTTGTGTTTAGAAACCGGAATTCTAGCCCACAACGCAGTGGCAGTTTCCGGTCGCACGTGGAATGCACTTCTGTTTGATTTTGTGCATGTGGCTAACACTTTCTGTTATGGGCTTTTTGCTTATCGTTTCTCACCCAGTGGTCCGATTTTGCTCAGTAATAGCCCATCCGGTCGTCCGTGTTGTCCGTAATCCATTTGTTGTGGGTTTTTGGATCAATCTTTCAGCTGCGTTGAGATACTGCACCGAGTATTGAAATAACCTCGCCTCCGATTTGGCTATCCATCACAACATCACTAGGAAATCATAACCGAATAAACCAAGTCCACTTCAATCAATGCCCACTTCACGTAATGTCGATTAGTCATATAGCTTTGCGAAATACTCCCATCTTAGTGAACCATTCTGAAACATTTTTATTGTTTACATCAATCCAGGATAAAAATCGATTATTTTGAGGAGGTTATTAATGTGCGTCTTTTACAAGAACAACTTTTGCCGCAATTCGACAGGTGCTTACATCCAACAGTCAAAGGTTCTGAACTTCAACAAATAAACTACCTCGAGGATTCAACTTTAAGACAGGTTCGGATGTTTGTGTGACAACATCAGTTCGAGAAAAAAGTAGTTTTATACATAAAGATGAGCAGCGGTGGCCGATTTATAGAACCCTTGTGTTTCTGTTCGCAAACGGAATATGAAAAATCAATGGTTACTGGACCGCACTCCACAGTACCAACTGATTATTATGATTTACTGTGAGTGTTCTTTTGTATGCCGTTTGATATTAACTTGTCTATTGGACAGTAGTTGACAGTTTTGTACAATTAATGTTTCACGAGAAGGGATAACTGTAAATCAGGACAGGTTTTTATCGGTTGTGATTACCTATAAGAGACAGTAGGGAACTTTACTGTCGAGACTCACTGTAGATTCTTACCTCTAAGTCGGACGAAGACAATAGTAGTAAAACAAAAGTTCAGGGTGGATAGTATGTGACTAACTCCTGAGGACTGTTGTCATTCGCACCATCTAGGCTTCAAAACCGAGTCATATGCCAGGTTGTCCGGAACCTTTACTCCTGGTCATCCTGTGGTGGATTGTCAGGCCGGAGGTGTGAGCGTTCCAACATTCGGTGGAGTACCTCGACGCCGGAAGAAATGCATCCAAAAACTTACAACAAGCGGATGGCGGACAACGGGGCAATCGGATGAGTCATCGCTCGACCGGATCGGACCAACGGGCGAGACATGGCAGACAAAATAGAATGGACGACGAAATCGGAGGCGCGATTATTTCAACACTCACAGGAATATCTCGACACTCCCGTGGAATACGATCAAAGCTCACAGTGGATAGATGGCGGACAACACGAGCGACCGGACGAGCCATCGCTCAACGAAATCGGACGAACGGACGAAGATTGGCAAGCGGAAAACCCCCGGATAGTAGACGTCGATCTCTCATATAAACTACGCAGAAGTGCACACAACGCGTGAGCAGACACCTGCGGGTGTTGTGAACTGGAATGCTGACGCATAAACGCGAGCGCGCATGTGGCATGCTAACTAGCGTGTTGGACAATAAAGATTGTGCTTTATTGGACGCCTTTCCGCTAGAATTTAACTAATGTTTCAATTCGACATACCAAAATTAAGTTAGTAAAACAAGAGTGCATACTTCACACCCTACCCTGACAAAACCTAGCACAAGAGTGACATCAAGGTAACCCAACACTGTTAAAATAGTCTACTGACACGGTTACGCAATCACCATCCCGTGTGACCACGAATGATAGGAATAGCTGTCCTTATCTTTCACGAAACTTCATCTACTGATGTCAAACCAGATTCAGCTAAAGAAAAGTTTAGTGTTCCGCTCTCCGTGTGAACTTCAGGTCTGATGCCGTGTGTAGAGGCTACTGTGGTCTATCACATTCACATAATACCTGAGTACAATAATAATTCCTTATAACGTCGAAGTTCTCCGGATAACAATTAACAATATACGAAAATTTGTTCTTTTGCTCTTATTGCTTTATTGTTGAATGTATTTCTATGCTCATTCTAATCCGTTGGCATGTGTGTGTCCCTCAGTTTTTACTTACATACATGTATGTTCAAAGTGCATACCGGTTAACACTGCATGATTTGCACTGTTTGATTTCAATATAATAAACTTTGCTTTAGTAATTCCGAACCATAAACGGAACGGATATGGGAAAACAAATTTTGCGTTGTGCTAATGTTCATTATTAAGTACTTCCTTGGTTAAGCCACAACGAGTTAAAAACCAAAAGAGTTATCGGTTTCGCAACGTTTCAACCCTCTCGGAGAGCCTTTATCAAGTGATTTAACTCATGTAAATCATTGTAAATTTTCTGATTTAAATCGCTTGATAAAGGCTCTCCGAGAGGGTTGAAACGTTGCGAAACCGATAACTCTTTTGGTTTTTAACTCGTTGTAGCTTAACCAAGGAATTACTTAATAAACTTTGCTTTCTTGGTCAAAAGTCGTACACTCAAATCGTATGCAGTAATTACCAGTGGGATTACAACAATACAATTAGCCGGATACAATATTCTAATTTAAATCATGATACTATCTGTGACAATTCATACGTGCATGCTTGTACCGGAGCTGATTCTGACCGAGTAACTTATCATTGTACAGTAAAACACATTATACTATGCAGGGGTTCAGATCAGTTCAAGCATTAATCATCATTTCACATTGTCATTTTTTAGATCATTAGCCTAAAAAATCATTAATCACTTAACAAATCCATTTTGTGTGACACGACTACGCAAACACACACACAGACATGGGGAAACATTCATAATCTTTCTCCATCCAGATTTGTATTGACCGCACATGTTTTGGTTAATGAGTCTGTGTGTGTGTGCACATGGGAAAACAGATTAGAACAAATGGAGGAAGTGTGGACAAACACGAGCCCACTATTTGTGCAGGTGACCTCGTTTGGGAACAATTGGCTTTGGGAGTTTTCGGGTAAGCTTTGGTAACATTTCAACAGACACATGTCGGAATCTTAAAGGATTGATACGGATTAGTACATATATCAAACTCTTATGATCTGCTTGCTAATACCGGCGAAAAGTAGTGTCGATTACAAACATTTAAAAAGTGTATCAAGTAATAGCGTCTGGCATAACTACGATGACACACTGACTGCACGAAGCCTGAGAAGTTATGACCAGTGTAATACTGACACGAGAGAATGTGATAGATCCACGGGCCATGAAAGAGTAAAGAACGAGGGCAACTTCATAACAATATCTGATGCGAATATGCAACCACAATAACATGGGTAAACATCCGCGAGGATCACATCACCTGGCGTGGGTGAGTGCTCTGTTCGAACGACAGTGGTACGAGATCTGCGCGTCTGACATTGGCCGGGGATAATTTTGGTGTTACATCTGAGTAGACGGGTGATTGATCCATATCAAACAATGCCAGTCGGGATTCAAAAGCCTGTGGAATAAATATTTGTCATTAAGGACAGTGTTGTGCTTCATGCCAATGATCAGTATGGCGGATGATGGGTTTTATCAAGCAAAAACAATATAACCCTGACAGCTGAAATTATGATCACGCCAGCGCTTCTGTGTTGTGTTTGTATAAGTAAACAGCAGACTGATTCGTTTCTTCAAGCTAAGTTTCACATTTCTACGTATGTTCTAGCCCTAAGCATAGCTGGCGCATATATTGTCAGTACGTCGATCCAATTCCGAGTTCATAACTGAAACCCGCATTTTTGTTTGTCTGATAAATCTGTGATCAAGACGTTTCGGTCAGTTTGAAACTGGTAGTTTCATTGAAATAATTGACGTGTCAGAATTATCGATTAAACTCACTGAATTTCAGTGCCACATCAATCACACGTGATTACAACATTCGTATCCAGATTGCTCGAATGATTCGGTTACCACCAGTTGAATAAAAAACAAACTACGCTTCTGTTGAAGTTCTTCATCAGTGTTGCATGTCACTGTCGCAGACCCGGCGACAAAAGTCTACAGCTAATCTTGTTGTCTGTCGTGTTAGCAAAGGTTGTAAAACAGTAGACCAGATTTTTATTTCGGGAGCTCTCAAACGAGAAGAATTACACACACAAGATGGGGGAAATAGGTGCGCAAAAGTTACGCGGCTTCCATACGTTGCTGTGGCACTTCAGGGTGAAACACTGTCCTCAAAATTAGTAGGTAATCGTACATACCCCAACACTACAACCACTGTGTCGTGTTGTCAATATACTGGCGCGAGCTCATTGTCACGTGACAAAACCGCATTTAAGCGGTGCTTCATCCTGCATTGGTTGCGTCTACGACAAACCATGAAAAAATGAGTTATCTGATTTGTAATGCAGGAAGTTACAAGCCTATCAGTAAGCGCTGGTGACCATATGTAATGAAGTTTAGGGATTTTGCCAAGTAGTTTTATATGACTGAAATAGGCCGTGTGCGCGAGTCGGACATGATGATAAAGTGTAGTCAGTGGAAGATGTTAGGATCAGTTTCTAATGCAGGAGGAATGCTTTAACACTAAAATGAATCGTTAGTATTTGCATCATCACAAGAACGGTGCAACAAAAGTTTTTTTACGGTTGAAGCATAACCAAATAATCAGAAACGTTTTGTTGAATTAAGGGCAGACAGACCGTAACGTATTTTTAGATGATCTGTTTCTTAGACTTACCAATGTCAAATTACCGTCGCTTTCTAAGCTGAAAGCAAAGCGGTACGGGAAACGACACAGAAAATAGTCTCGATCCTGTCAAGTTTTCTTCAAGTGGTTAATTAAAATGCCTTGTTTTTCACGTGTTTATGTAAATAAATCCCACATGTAAACAGAATGCTTTTATTCAGGTAATCAGTATAACAAATCTGATGCAACGTATGAATATTATTTCAATTAGTCGCTTTGTTGACAAGCCGGTTAGCTCGAGTGACAGACTTTGGTGGCCCACAGCTATCTTTCAATCAACTGTTGACTTTTCCTCAAATAGTTCATCTAGTCCGATCTCTTTACAATCGAAGACACTGTGCTTGCTCCAATGACAAGAAAAACAACCTTGGATCAACCTGACGATACATCCAGCTTGAAGTGCAGAATGAAGAGGAATTCATCGGATAGCGCTAAAAATAGACGTTAATTGAACCTATGATGGACCTTTGAAACTTTCAATGACCGAACTGACCTTGCTGGCCAGAAAACAAAATGTCGAATTTTAAATTGACGCGCTGAACCTCTTTCTAATGCTTTTAGTTTCTTCAACTAAACAAGAGATTTCAGCAAGGGAACTTCGTGGTCTGTAGGCTTTATACCACAAGGACGCGGCTACTTCTGTTTTTATCCCTCGGAAATTGTAGTTCAGTGCACACGCGTCAAGCTGCACAGTTTGGAGGCTGACTTAGACGTTACTTTGAGACGAACATGAAAGACTTCTAGGTCCAACGTACCACTGTGACGTGTCAGAGATTTGGCTAGTCAATATATCAAACTGCTCGAAAGAAATGTTAAAGCATATCGTGTATCTCTTTCTTAAAACTACCTTAAACTGAGTGTCCACATAATTTTATCGTGACTCCTTCCTATTTGTCATGTTTAATTCCTTGCTTTTATTGAGAGGCTGTTGAAATGAAATCCAGTCACTCATCTAGACTGGTATTTATTGTTTTGTTACACAAACCGATTGTTCTCGATCCGTTATTGATCAACGTTGTCCTGAATCTATCATCTATTTTCTCGGTGTGTTTGTAAACTACCAGCTACTAAACTTTGATTTTAATATACTATCAGTTGAAATCATATTTTGGAATAGTCACATAAGAAAAAAAGTAGTAACAATAGCCGAAAAATATGACCAGACGTTTTTCCCCCCAGTAGTTCTGTGAAACGCAGAGACGATCAATCATTGTCATTAGTATTTCGTGCGTAAATGTCAGTGGGTCATTTCAAAATTGAACAACAATCAGACTTGATCGCAGCCTTCGCATTCAGATAAGCCTTTCGGCTAGCCCACTTCGGAAGGATGCACTAGACTCGAGTTTCGTTCTTATTAATGCTCATCAGTAGTGCATATCCTTGTCCGGATCAGAGTTTGCACTCTGACCCTCGTGCTTGTGAGATTAGCGTGTTAACCATAACGCCAGCAGCCTCACAATAGGCATGACCGAATAATCAAATTCAAAAGTGTGGGTGGTGTTCAATTTGAAAGTAACCTAAATCCCTGAACCTTCACTAATGTGTCATTTCTAAGAACAACATTGAGATGTGTTTCTTACAGATTGTCAAAGATTAGAGTTTATTTCTGGGAATGACAGTTGTGACTTCTGAATACATTCCGCTCAGCTTGGTTGTCATAGCAATCAACCTGAATTGATGCGATTCATTTCATTGCTAGGAGTAAGTCAGTTGATTATTATCTGTAAATTTGTTCGTCTTTTCTGATGTCGTTGTTTACGGTAAGATAGTTCATCTAACTGTTCTTCCCCGAAAGAAAGAGGCAAACATTGTTCAATAATTGCAAACATTTCTGATGACCTGAGTAGAATGGACATTATACGTGTGTAGACATTAATAGTTACAGTCCAATTTCGAATGGTAGCTATAAAGAGAGAGGTTACAGATCACTCTAGTCACTTCCTGCTCGAAGTTAATAGAACATTGTCACTACAAAAGTAGACGTTCACGACAGAGCACCACTCATCTTCGATTTTCAACATGCCGAAAAACCGAATCGTTGGACGTCAATCAATGGATCATATTTACTTTTATCTCTAACAGATGAACAACACAACTGGCTGTCAAACAAAATAAACGGACTGATGATCCAGACTAGATATACTCATACTCATACTCCATTGAGATAAATTTACCTACTTGTACCAGCCTTATTGGATCGTACGACCGACTGATACTTTGTTTTTTTGGAGTATCGCTTTTCATAAGAGTCAACAAGCCAGTTACGATTTATCCCGACTAAATTCTATATTTAGAGTAACGTACAGGAGTAAACTGAAAAAAGAGTAACGTAGTAATTATGAGTTTGCCCTGCAGAGGGCGCTGTTTTTCTGGATGCTTGTTGGAACTATTTGTAGCAAGGGTACAGATGTTTTTGGGCTGTTCTCCTAGCTAGTTCATTGGTTAGCAGAATTTTTGTTATCATGCTGGGTGAGAAGAAGATATGTCAGTGATCATGGTGACCAAAGGCCATCTCGTAGATGAACTCAACACTAGTAAGAGCGTTTTCCTTCCCAAACACTAGAACCGGATTAGTCTATTTTTAATAATGATTAATGTATCGATCCACATTTGTATGGTGCTAAGTTGCGTGATGTACTTCTGTTTTATTCACCGTAACATGTTTGAGACGCTTTGTTTCGATGTGAGACGTCTGTGATTCCGTAATTCTGGATATCACCCACGCAAGACGCGGCTAAAAATACTCAGTAGCGTTGAGAGTTGAAGAGCCAGTAAACCAAAGTACTGTTAACCTGTTGGGTTTTTTCCCACGTGCGACACAGGTGCGCATATGCCGCTCGCGCGTTTGCGTCAACTGCAACCGATTACACGTCAGTGCATCGTTCTACTCCGGGTTGGACTGGGTCACGTGACGTACCTGACTGGACGTCCGGTTCTGTCTAGACTCATATTGCTTACGATTTACAGTCCACTGTTTGACAGCACAATCATTTATCATCAGGTTTTTACAATTATCATATAGATTGAACATCACCCACCATTGCTTACAGCTATCGTATTCCCATAGATTTTTCAGTCATCCCCCCTTTCGAAAACAAACACTACGCCCGAGTTTCGCTCTCATTAGAACTCGTCAGTGGTGCATATCCTTGCCACTGCCGGGTCTAGAACTCTGGCCACGCTTTCATGACACAAGCTCGTTGACCACTGCCCCAATTGTCTCACATTAGGCATGACCGAATTATCGTATGTGAACGCTCAACCACATTCGTCTGAGTCATGAGTACAATTACACAGAGTACATGTAAGTCATCCGTGAAAATTATAACAAATCGGATGGGTCATTAAAAATGACGGAAGTGATGCGAATCACAGTCCGCAGTTAACCTACGTAATTATAAAAACCTGCTGAGACTTAGCGGAAGCAGCTGTTTACAAAATGGACTTCCTGTGAATTCCACAGGGTCCTGGGCAGAACAATAATTTCTTTTTGCTGCTTTCCGCCTTTCTCTCAATAGTTGTTCACTCTGCTTAATCACACCGGCCAATCGAAAATACGCGATCCGGATAGAATACTAAGTAGTTCTTGGCGTGAGATCGTTGGAGCGTTAGAATAAGGTTACATCGATCGGTCTGTGTGTTATCATTCTGAGACAATCGGTCATTCCGTGTTAACGGTTTCCTAGGATAATTGTGCTCATAGTTCTTTCTGAAATTTTTACTATTGACAGGATGGTCAGGTAAGGTTAACACTCTTTCCACTTGACCAGATAGCAGTCCATAATGTGACATCCAATCAAATTTCTACGGAAGAGTAATGCAGTTTTCTGTCGATGTTTGCTGCTGGATGTTCTTTCGTAAATTACCGTAATTCGGACGATATTAAAAATGCGCATACTTTATAATATATGCTCATTTTTGAATAGGATTCTAAATTGAACATCACTCACAATCCATCGCACGTGTTGAAGTTAACAAGACAGTTACTGTGTCTCCACTTCTGGCGATCGGACAATCAGAGCATTACTCACAAGCGAATTCTGCTGAGCGTTCACACATGGTGAGTCACTCACGCCTAATGTGAGATCAGTGACGCAGTGGTAAAAACGGTTGCCTCATGAAAACGTGGTAAGCGTTCCGTTGTCGGTCGTGGTAAGGATATGTACTACTGAGGAGGTTTACTGACAGCGAAACCCAATTCTAGTGCTTATTTCCGGTGGTAGGATCTATGGTTCCACAAACGAGCTAAGAGGCGATCTTTAAGTAAAACCAAGATGGCTTATCTTTCCGCGTACAATTCACATCTTATTAGCTGCTATGCAATATCCATCTTACATCGTAAGTCCCGGAGCTCTGTCTCGGCGGGAAAATCATGAGTGTAGACCAAGGGGCTTACCGGACAGGCACTCTCCCTAACCGAGTCAGGTGAGCGAACGGACACAACACACCGCCGAAACCAGATCGGCTGGCTGTGAATCGGGTGGATGCACGTACATTTCTAGTAAGATCGCTCAATGCCACCGGCCCAGCGGTTTGGCCACCACGGTCCATGATCGATAACACCTGGCTGTTCACACACGTCTCTGTAACCGTGTCAACACTTGAAAGGCAATGCTGGACTAGGAGCCAGCCTGAGCCCGTGAGTGCAAATGGACAAAGTAAAAATACGATAATTTACTAACGGGCTGTGCCATCACGAAATAACATGTTCAGAGTCAAACAGAAAGACACACAGACACCGAATAAGTCAGCCTAGTGCCCACAGTCCTTCTTGGCTTCTGTGGAATAAAATTATCTATTCTAAACCGCCATCAGAAGCATCTACACTTACAGTCTGTACTGTCCGAAAGAAGACAGTTTACGAACATACAGGATAATTGTAGGGGATGCGTTACGCCTCGTGTATCACCTTGTCCCGCCCAGTTCGATCAGTACTCACATGTATCAACATGTTGTCCGAGTTCGTAATAAACCAACCGAAACCTGTATGATACGAATATTTCGTGTCGACCCAAAGTGACCGGTCATCGTATCCTGGATATATCGAATTCCATAATGAAGCCGGTTTCCAGAGTACAGAACACCTCAACCTGGACAATATCATTTAACGAGCTGTCCACGTCGATTTCGATCATGTAGCAAATTGTCTTCATCTCAGATAAAATGGTGAAATAAGACATGTTAACAGAAAGCGGAACGACACAGTTTAGTGACAAGGCCACAATATCGAGAGACGCCAAGTGGTCATACAACATGGCTACAGCGTGGCTATAATACATCACGCCAGAGTCCACAAATGGCGCGATAATCCTAGAAACACAGTATGGCATACCTCAAGTTCTGTGGAAAAAGTGTGATTTGTAAATCTGTTTCTTTCAGTAATGTGAATTTCTACTACCTATCGGTTGGCGGAAAAACCATATTGATGACGCAATCCGTTAGGGAATTATCCCATTTTTATCATAACCAATTGCACTCACCGGCGCATGCTGGTCACCAGTCCAGCATTGCATTTCATGAACTGAAACGGTTACAATGACGTGTGTGAACAACCAATCATAGACCGTGGTGGCCAAAGCATTGGGTCGATGTTGTCTATTGACTCGACTGGAAATGCATGCACACCTCTCTCCCATCCACAGCCACCTGATCTGGTTTTGGCTGGTTTGTGCCTGTTCGCTCACCCGACCCGGTGAGGAGGCGTGACTGTTCGATAAGCCCCTTGGTCTGGGCTCCGGCTGTTGACGCCGGGGCAGAGTTCCAGGATAGTGGGTTGTTTGGTCAGTAGTGGACTGACCAAAAGAATAGAGGCGCCATAAAAAACAGGATAACATCAGTCCAACCAGAAATGTATCAAAATGCCTAATTGCATTCGTCAAACTGAACGCTCGAATTGTCTTCCGGAAAAGTACATGCCAGACTTTATGATTGAATCGAGGTCAGTTGGTGAACTTTTCCCCTACAGCATTTAGGATTTGAAATGTCTGTTTCCTGCGGCTCAAATCACCGTAGTTTTTTATATATAAAAAAACACTTATTATTGGTGTATTGCTTTGTAGCGGAGTTTGACCTCTACTTGTCTGAGAACAACACAGTTCTCTTCAACCGTGTCTTGTTCTAGTTAGGTGACATGAGAAATATTCGTCAGGTTTTTTGAGCCCTTGACTCACAGGATTGGCTATCTGACCAGGTGCATGGTTAAGCTAATGTCTCAGTGTTTTAGTTCAATTGTTTGATATGCAAAAAATCGGACTGCTCAAGCTGTAGTGACAATAGACTCGGGGAACATCAATTTTAATAAGCAGTTCAAACCATCTAACGGAAGAAATTGACAAACCAGAGTTCATTGTCCACGATGGCATCACTGAAGGAATGATTTAGTCCTGAATGAGAATTCATCCACTAGAGTTAATGAAAATATGCAATTGTATTTTTAGAGACCATCAGCCAATTTGGGAGTTACTTGCGAGTTAACATAAATAAGCCTTTACATAAATTTAGTCAGTCGTGCCTGCTGAGATCAGTGTCGTTGAGATTACTGTGATTACCTCACAAGAATGCCAAATACAATTCATATCTTTGTCATGTCACTGAGTTGTGTCAATTCCAAATTCTAACACGAAAGAAAATAGTTTATAACGTTTCACTTGAAATGGTGCAACTGGAATGTTTACCGGAACAGGATAACTGCAATGGAATATCATCAACGTTAGTTTAATTTTAATCACATCCCTGAAAAGTCCGCATCTGTAATTAATGAATTCCATCATGTTTCGAGAAGTAGACGGTAATTCTCAACTTTTGAGGACCAATGAGGACCAATGAACATAAACAAGTAGCAAAAATTTTCAGAGCCACTTCTGTACTCAAATTTATTGGATTAACAAACTGTCCGTTTAGATGAACTTACCGGAATTGTGTTTACCTTAGTTTTATCGACCAAAACTTCAAAATGTTATGCTTATTTAGCTAGTGGAATGAAAACAAAACGAAAACTGGCAGTGTTGGAAATAATTGTGTATGATGATGTCTACCATAATGTGTTTACTTACTTACCTGTGTTCATGGTTTCTTTGGTTGAACACGTCAATTCTGTGTAGGGTATATACCATAGTCAAAACACTAGTCAAACACTAACATGATGTTCACGTTCGCCATTTGATCAACCACGCGAGTATGTGTATAGAACTGGTTGGGAAATAGTTGTAAGTTGTAGACTGTTAGTTTAAATAGGCTTGTTTAATGCTTTCTTTTTGGGTCAAGTAGTTTACCAATATATGAGCTGATCAACCTGTGTAAACGTCATTATAAATTTTAGCATTATAGTGGTTTATCAATACCAATAAGTTATCTGCAAAATATGCCTCGAGAATATACTGTGTCATCTTGGTGTATAACTGAAAGTAACTTTGATACTGACGAATTTGTTAAGAGCAAACACTTGCATGGAACCTCTTATTTATTCGACCGCAATCAATCGACTGCAATCAAACTGCATACTAACCTTCGCGAAAATTTGTTTGTCCAAACACATCTAGTCAAGAAAAGTTTTTTCTAAATTTGACAACCTTTACGGATAAACACAAGAATGGTTTATGTGACTAGAACTTTCAGGTAGACCACTTTTAAGTTCCGATTGTTATATTTAACGATACGAGATCACAGCAAACGCAAAAATTATTGTCATTGGTGTTCCTATTGTTTGTTACGTACCAATGTGGTTGACTGTCACCTCAAAAACGTCACGGTAACCAAATTCGATTCACTCACGTTCCATACACGGAATAACTACCACAGAAAGTTGAATCGGTAGTAACGATAAAACACAAGCGAAGATCACATAATTATAGAGCAACGGGCATTTGAGCTGATCAATAAAATATTGTGACATTGTTACTCTTTGTCCTCTTACTTAGTGATTGTGAGATTGATACCGAGCTCAGTTGTCCACTGTGTACCTACTGAGTTGAGCTCAGTAATTAATTCATAGGGCAGCTCAGAAGTTCATTAATGTGACTACAGACATGTCCTTTGGAATAGTTCCCAGAACAACTGATAAAGAATATATGAACCTATAATTAAGTAACGATGAGTAAGAGGAAAGTTACCAGGCGTCCAGACTATCAACACATTCATGGCTTTCCTCTCCATTCATCTTATTCGCCACAATGGGCATGACGGGGGGGGAGACTTTATTTATGTCGAATAAGAGAAAACCTGCTCGTTTTGTATTGAACATAACTGTAAATACAGCTTCTTAGTTAAATGGACCCCAAAAATGTAAGTATAGTCACGGGAGTTTAGCAGTGAGGTGTCGTGCCTCACCAACTGGAATCTGATGCGTATAGTCTTATGCACTGAAGCACATATACAACTTCGATCAAACTGAGCGTAACGCTGCGTTATTTGAAACAATTCAAGAAACAATTTTCTCTTCATTGTCAAACAGAATCATAACTTAAGGGCTGATTATCTTACTGGCATAAACTGTGGATGGAGAAAAACTATCTTACTTCTCAAAGCTATAACGATATTTCGTTAATGGTTTGAAAAGTTAACTTGTGCACAAAACAACAAAGTCCCCCCATCTTGACCCAGTGCAGAAGTCAATGTCTTACATCATCACAGTTTAGTTGCATCTTTTGCCACTTACCAATAGTATATCTAATGAAAATATTTTCACATTGAACATCACCCACAATTGATCACAGCTGTCGCATTCATGGGTTTAATGAGATCGGAGATTTCGACCTATCTCGGAAGTCCTAGTCGCGGAGTTAACAGACACTAACTGTGTCTCCTATCGAGACGATCAGGCAACCTGGTCACTACTCCCAAGCGGAAGTGATTGAGCGTTCACATATGATAATTCGGTCGTGCCTAATGTGAGATCAATGGTGCAGCGGTAAACACGGTTGTCTCATGAACAGCGTGGCCGTGGTTCTAGTCCCAATAGTGGCGATGATATGTACTACTGACGAGCTCTGTGATGAGAGCGAAACTCGACTGGAAAGTCCATGGGAATGTGCCAGCTGTGATCAATTGTGGGTGATGTTCAACTTGAAAATATTTTCCTTCAACAAAATAATACCTCACTGCAAAATATTCCATCTTACCAGATTGTAGTTTTCACATAAAACTGTAAAATCTTTTGAATAACAAATAGATGGCCATAATATGAATTACATGGAAAAGGTAAGAAATACATTTGTTTTAACATTGAAAATGAACCTTTACAAAAATAACAACAGATTCATAGGAATGTATGGAAAGGTTTAGTAGACCATCTGTAACTAAGATCTATTGTATATCTGAAGGAAAACGGAATCATGTATTTAATTGACGTTTATGACTTTGGTCCATAATGTTGCATTTTAAAGCGGCTAACCAACGACACCTTATTCGTTTTGTGTTTTCTGAGTATTACTAATACTACTGTGAGCTAAACATGAATACACGGTACAAATTGTGTATTGTGTTTTTATGTTTCCAAAGAAATTGACACTTACAAGTTGTGAACTGACGGTAGAAATGCAAAAATAACGACAGTCATCGATAGTTCAAACGCTGTAGGTTACCACATACGGTTCTCACTGCACTATCTATGGTTACATTTACGTAGTGTCCATAATACAGCCTATGAATGACCAATCAAACTGATTAGATGTTGGAAAGTGAACATTCCAATCAAATTGGTAATTTGCTTTTCTTGTTATGTAATACTCAGTAAAATTTCGTTTGAGCACTACCAAAACAGGCAAGACGGAAAGTGATAACTGATGTTCGGAACTCGTACAAATTACTACTCCAAGAAAGTGGAGTTATCTGTATCTACGTTTGAACAGTAGTTCATTGGCAATGTTTTGAACCTGTTTAAGTCTGCGTTCACATACGATTTCATATAAGATGGAATCTCTATAGGAATGTTATATCAAACTGAAGAGTGTACATACAAAATTACTTATCTTAGTAGAGTTAACGTCTTTTTCAACTTCTGAAAAAAATTGACCAAAATTGGTCGTGAAAATCACCAAGCTAGTTCAAGTTTACTTGATGTTAACGCACTATAATGGTCTGCCGTGACCATCATGAAGCCGTCATAACCCGAAACAAGTGAGTAGGATTTCTTAGGATATTTCTCACCATTTCAATTATTCTCATCATTCTTCGGTGGACGAATTTGTTGAGTTTTAAATGAATGAAAATATTCATTACCCAAGAGGAGGAAAGGCAGCAGAGACACAATTTAACCATACTCTTCTGAAAAGTTAAACGGGATGATCTATACAAAAACAATACTATGAACATTACAGGGCAGAACTAATGAAAGTATAACGAGGACTGCAAAATACATTTCACGAGTTTTGATAATGCTTTGCTGATTTGAGCTCATTTGAATTAATGCATCCTTGCTCATAGTAGGTCACGTAACTTAACAGACGAGAGTAACGATACGGTTTTTCAAGACCAGTATACCGTGTTATCATACTCGCCTTCTGTATAACAAACGTCAAGAGACTAAACTAATTTCTATTTGATTTCTGATCGGAATCTTTGTGGTATTAACACACACACTTCAGCAACGCAGCATCCCGTTTCAGAGTACAATGTAATGTTTGACTAAAATATTATCTGGCCTTTAACGAATAGGTTCGTTGGTGCTATATGTATGTGCAAGAAAACTGGCTAGATCATGAATCCCTACTGTCGACTAGAATGGCCTCCTGAAAGTCTCATCTTCGAGGGAACTGGTCGGAACGAACCTGTTAAATACAGGTTCCGAAAATATGTTCTTGATAATGGAAACATATTCTGAAAGAACCTCTCATATCTAGCTAGCTAACGCGAAGTCAATGAACGAACGGAGCTAGGAGTAAGGCAGCAGATAGTGACTTTTCAAATTTTAGCCAAGGATTCCACGCTAGTCATCAGGCGCGTCCTTATGTGGTGTAGGTCAAACTCTATTTCTGTGACCCACAAATTGTATCAAAAATCGACGCTTCATTATAAAAATTAATGACTTACTACCTAAGCGGCACGTCATAATTAACGGTGTATTTCAGAGTTCCCCTTGTTACCCTGTGTAGTTCCCATTGTTTGTAGAGTATAAGTTCATGGCTACCATTGGTTGCTAATGCCAAGAAAGGGTGGTTTTTAGTGGATTATATCACTAAAATGACGAAGCTTAGAAATGTTGCTGACAGCTGAGCTGATAGACACCCGTCTCACACTTTCTAATGTGGTATGTTGCATATTGACCACCGTTCGTTCGCTGAGTGTTTGTATCACACTAACAGTTGGTCTATACGATTCGTCAAGGATTTTAAGGAAAGTTGGGGTCAGATAATCTTAGTCTATCTTCAGACCACATGTAAATGACGAGAAAAGCTTGAAAAACTTTAGCAAGGAAACCACTTGTAGATGTTCAGTTTAATGGCAGGTTCTATCCGTGATGTAAATGTTCAAGACCGACAGTCATGGATTTCGAGGAATGTCTAACTGATTGATAGAGCCCAATTCATTACCAGAAAGCGTGTTTAACGCGTTTTATACGGAAGAGTTGATTAACCGCGTTGTAGGTGCAATCGGCATGCCGTTGACAGTAGTATTTTGGCACACAGAATCCCGCATCACTCGTTGAATCGTCTGAAATACATTCCAACGTTTAATGACCATTAGTTTCTCCAAAGGTCTCCAATGAGTTTGGGACCACGTGTTGTTCCCCCGAAATATAAACACTGCTTCTTCACTCCTAGTATGTTTAATCTTAAGCAGCCTGAATGAAGTTTTCATGACAACATCAACATTTGGAGACTTTGAACTAAATCTGATTCATGGTACGTGACCGTCAGTGACATTGTAGACAAATTATTTTTAACTGAAGCATATGTATCGCTTTCCTGGGGGTCACTTGTCCACGTTATACTACTCTTTCGAATATTATGTGATTTGTTTTTATTATCAAATATTTTTTTATGGTCTTTACTGCTTCTGACATCAACACCATTATGTCTGCTTTCTCGTTTTTCACCCCCCACACTCTTGTATAGCGCCAAACACAAACTCAGATTGGCCTAGTTTATTTGAACCTAGATATTTTTAGAGTCGAAAAACCGGACAATCTGAAGAAGGCGCCACATGGAACACAGTATGGACATTCCACTAGATTCATGCAGACATTCTGATTAATGGACTGATCATCGTCTGTATTATATAATGGTTTTGCTTTCAGGTAAACACTTCAGTTGACCCATTGAAAAAGAAAGACATTCAATTAGAGTATCGGTCTTGTTAGACCTTCTTGGCTAAATTCTGGTCTGCGGTCTCGTGAAGCAAACGTGATGACCAATGTGCCATTGGCCTCGCGCTAGACATAACTGAATCACCATATCTGTAGGCCCACCCTACATGCGCTTGCGAATAATGCTCGGGTTGTCACACTTAATCGATCTTGCCTTTTATAGACCTGCTGTGTATCATGCAAATAATCGAGAGTGTACGTGGAATAGTGTACCACCAAAATGTGCAACAATAATTACCCCATTTACTAATACCAGTAAATAAATAATCTGTCTTCTTTTACCTGTCACCAGTGTCTAGTCGAATTGGTAGGAAATATCGAGATGATTCACACAAAATATTTGACAGCTACTCAAATTCATCTTAATCATCTGCATGATTATGTTGCCTGCTTCTTTTGCCAAGCCTTGTTCGCAATGCATCTTGATATAGTAATTTGTGACATTCTGTATTTGTGTTCTGTTGATTTGATTTACACATATCCTCGAGCTAACATTGTTTTTCGATCTTCTTTTGTCATTCTTTTAACTGTGACGTCATTTTGTCAGTAATTGTGAACTGATCTGTTAATCAGAATTCATGTTGGGGAATACACTCTTTCTGAGGTGATACTTTAACCTGGTTGATGACTTTCTTTATCATACATCTAGGAAGGAACCATATGGAAATGATACCAAATAATTTCTAAAAATATGGTGTATATTCGTTTTTGTCCTTATAGTTGTTTGAGTTAACAGTTCCGATTGGTGGGACACGCTGTCGGACCGATTCCCAACCAGTTTTCGACAACTTTGGAATACGAACGATCGAGTCTGGTTCATGTCTAGACAGCATGCCCTTCGGGAAACCTGTCGAGAAATACGCCACAGTAGTTAATGTTGTGATTACGGCGTTGACAGCTGATCCATCAAACAATCGATACTGAAACCAGACAACAAGAAGAAAATTAATAGAACTGAACCATGAAAGCTGATATCATTGTTACAAAGTACACACTTGAGCACAATCTTGTGCCGAGTCTTTTGACCTTCCTCAATAGATTACAGTATGGAGACATCGTTATATGGACAACAACTCAAGTGAAACAGCGCACAAATTTTGAATTGGCATCACCGTTAGAACTAGTAAAGTTCACTGTTTCCTTTTCCATCTGCTTTCTATTTATCCCAGTTCCGTATATAAAATCAGACGGCATCCATGACCCTAGTGATTACATAATCATGACGTGCACAGTATCAACACCAAAGTTCAAAGTCTGGGCACAAACCACACTATGCGGCTCATCCTACATTGCATAGCTAGGGGAATGTGTTGAGTTCACACAAATTCAACAGCAGCTTTTCAAATTTTGGTGACGTATTTGTTTCTTTGTCTGGTCTCGGTACATCGATGCTGAAATTTTGAGATCAGATAATTGTTTTTTAGCCGTTAGACCTCATTCCATCCGTCTGTTTTCCAGCCAGGGTTGTATGAAAGCACGAACCATCATCGTCATCATAATAGACAGCAATACATCAGTGGTTCAAACTGATGCTTAACTGCCACACAACCACGAAGAAAAAAAAAGCAAACCCTGTATAGGAAGAGAGAAGAAAAAAAGAGAAGGGGAGGAGACCTAACCATTAAAAAATAGTTACGTCTACAGTCAAACATACAACATCAAGGCGCCTACACCTTGCAAACAAATAACCGAGCTGTAAGTGAAAGTAGGGCGTCATCAGCAAGACAGCTTCATTACGATTGAGATACCTCGGAATTTTACAACGAATATTAACATGCATCAGAAGTTTATTTGGAAAATCCGTTATGTTATTCATCATAAACGAATGAAAGTGCACCACAAGAGATCCAGTTGTGAAACAGCTAGATATCGATTGAAGTAAAACCATCCATGACAATAACGTTCCCAATTGCGGCGAACGCACAACAAATTGAGCTACAACGCCGCTGGGCGAACTAGGACAAAATCATTACCATGTTGTCATAAAAGTTCAGTCTTCTAGTTAAACCGAACTACTCTTTCGCGCAATTTTTGACGTGCTATTTTCCTATTTCTAAGATGAGGTAGTGTCTGATTTTTTTAAATTTCGAATGTTGAATCAGCCGACTGAACAAAAGGTTTGCTTATCAAACCTAAAGCTCAACTCCAGACGTCATTTGCACAACCGTACATTTTAGCTCCTCTCTGGAATTGTGCAAACGATGACATTTGTCAGTGATCTTTGAATTGTAGTATCTCATTCAGTACGCTAGATATCATTATTTCCTTTTATCATATATCAACTATTGTAGTATGCACTGTAGTTAGCTTGAGTGACAATAAGATCAGTTTATTACAAATAGTTCATGGCAATTTGTACGCTGTAGCACTTATCCTAAACAACTCCAACGTCCTTCAAAGAGTTTGTGTCTATCTTGCATTTTTTTCAACTGCTACATGTTTTTGTTCACTGAACACACTATTACTAGTCCGTACAGATAACACATCAACATATACACAACTGTATTTCAGTTTACAAACTGTTTTATACCGTAATTTTCAAAATATTTACTGTCCAGATTCCCATAGAATTCAAAAAACGTCAGGTCTTGTAAACATCTGTTTCCGGTAAATCGTATCAGGCCTTAACAATTACATAGGATAAGTGCGAGTTATATATGAAAATTGTAACGAATCAAATAGATCATTACATATCACAGAAGTGGTACGGATCACAGTCTACTGGAGGAAGGTGAGAGGTTTAGTGAATGTGTTAGTGTCACACGGGCCTGTCGGGAGACATGCGTTGGTCAGTTTCAAGTGGAGTTTCAAGTGCTCGAGTTTCAAGTGGACAAGGGATGATCAGCCAAGAAAGGTGGAGAGTTTGCAGGAATTATTTTTGAGTACACAGGCAGTGGTTGTGGAGTCTGATGTTTACTTCCTAATCACTATAACATCATGATACACTTTCCGCTGGTTACGCATTGTCAGGTCATTGAATTTGCAGCCAAAGTTCTGCCCTAAATTAGTATATGTCCATCTATCCAGTAGTGATTACCTAAAACTCTTAGTTCGGAGTTGTAAAAGTTTATTTTTATTCATTTCGGATTTATTAAAGTTTTGCAATCTTGATCAACTCGTCAGAAGTTGTTCGTAGGATGTTTATATGATTACATTCTCCTGCATTCTCTGTAATGTCAGCTCACTGTGCATAGACGTTAAAATTGAATTGAATATCATTCAAAATATATCACACCCCTGGAATTCTTTTTGACTTTTCACTCAGCTTCTATTGAGTTCTCCTCTTGTTAGAACTCGTTAGTGGTACAAATCTGTGCGTGAAACATACTTTGAAGGTTTATGACCTTAGTGTCTACATTTAGCATTATCCTAAGATGATGACGGTGCCATCACATGCTAATTAAAACATGTGTACTCGTGATCAATTCCTTCTGATTATACTCATCTAGATTGCTTACAATATATATTAAATTCATATGTTAAACTGTCTTAATCTACCTCATTATCATACATCAGATTATAGAATACTCATTATTCCCCTATCTTGATTGCATTTTGAATATCAATGTTTAACTACCAACTGAGATGTGCTCACAACTGAGCTGTTGTTTGTTTTGGATCTACGTTTACAATATGGTTCAGGTATAGTTAAAAACACTGTTAATTAACACACGGAAACACAGAACTCTTTTCTTTGGACAATTAAAGCAGTAGCTTCAGTTGAGGAATCAAAAGGTGATAGAAGATGATTAGAACAAAACCTGCACTAGACTTGAACCAAATATTTGTGACTCCAGATTGAAAATATCAAACTTTGCTAGTCACAAAGCTTAATTGTTTCGAGTGGTTTAAAAAAAAGCAATTAAAGTTATTTGAAGGTTAAAATTGGCGTTCTTCCAAATTACTGGTTCTGACAATAGTCTTGTAAAAGGGAACACCACAAACAAGCATCACTCAGATGTCCTGTAAGTCACGCACATGACTGACACAGACGAAAAGTAAAACGGCGCCGACAACACAGCAAGACGCTTTGTTACATAGCTCAAATTCATTCCGTGCGTGCTTGTTGGTTTCGACTACATGTTACATTTGTAGCACAATCCAGAATAGAGAAAACAGTTTTGGCTTGCTTCAAAAAAACGCTCAATGTGACAATAAATTTGACTGACAACAAACAAAATCAGTGTTACGGTAATCATAAGATTGGATCACTGAGACTGATTCTTGATGACGTAACATGGTCCAGATAATCATTCTTGTGTCTAGATTGGCGTTGGTTAAATTAGCGTGAGTATTTGTACGACCTGAAAGCAAAGTGTGATGGCAAACATTGGAGCGACAAAACAAAAGGTCTGAAAGATCTCATCTCGATTTGCTATGTACAAGCTAGTTTCTGACTTACGTGACTTCTGTCACTGGGGCCAGCTAATCGGAACACGGATTTTGCCAACTATCAACACAACGAATAACATCTTTTTCATCGTACGTGTTATTTTAGATAAAGGAAATTCTACATGCCAATTAGTGCACAGCTGTTACATTGAAGGAAAACAATCGCGTCGGTGGGATGGACAACATAATTGAATAATCGCTTCTATTGTCGGTTACAGGTACATATATCTTGTGAAAACTGGTGTGGAAAGTTCTGTAACAGATAAAATGAATTGCCGGAACTTCAAAGCATTAAAGATCAAAAACTGTGTCCCGATGACTTGTCAGTTCTACTTTCCATTGAACATGAAATACGCCATTATCCGATCACAGAAATTACGACTTACTTCGACCCTTTTGCGCATTGATCCGTATGGCTAATCGTGGTACATCAGAAACGTCTCATATTAATAACAGTTCTCCACAAGTTTACGCGTATAGGATCTGTGTTGAAAGTTAGCTATTGTATGTCGAAAAATAGATCGTTGAGTGCAGAATATCGTTATTCAACGGGTAACAGGTAACTTATAAATTGTGAACAACATCAGTGTTGGTTACCTGTTCTGGTTACATGAAGGAAGATCAAAGTTGCCCAGCAGAATAGACTATATTCAGTGAGGTTGGTCATATCTGATGACTGTAGTGTATAATGTCGATTACATGTGAAACCTCAGCAAAAATCACATTTAATTCGCCTTAAACAGAAGAAGTGTTTGGATGCACACCACATCTTCCCTCATGAAAGTGCAATTTCGTAACAAGCGTTCACGAAATCTTTTACTACAGGCATGTTTACGTGCACATTTCTTATACTCCTAAATTCAACACGTTTTCGGCTCTGATTCCTAGTTCCCGTGACTTATCATTGAACGGAATTCTAGTGTAGTTTTTTTAGATGCGTGTTCTTTACTTACCAGGCATTACAAGAGCTCTGTTTGCACGAGTAGATACTGTGTTTATTCTTAGGTCATTAACATATTGCCACAAGATGACACAGCAAGTGATGTGAACTTTGAGAGACCTGCTCCATTTCCATGGGCGCATATCTGCAAAATGGTTAATTTGATCTAGAACTCGAGTTTGGTGACTAGAATCCGTCCAAATTTTATTGACCTAGCCCTATGAAATACTAAGTCCTCTCAAGTTTAATCATCCGACGAGCAAGAAGACTCACAATGTGAGATGTTGTCACTTCGAGTCAGGTAGACAGTCACATGTTCACGATAATTTGAACATAAATCCGAAACAGTGCACACTGAGAACAGCCGACCGGCATGAATTAATGCTCATAGAGTCACAACCCGTGGATGTTCGTCTGCATTTTTGCACACACACTACTGATTAAGAGTATCTTATCAGCACGGCTTTATAGCTGACCAGAAGTTTGAGGTTAGTCCTATGTGTGCAATGACAATAAAAGCACCTATCAGATCGATATAGTGACCTGTCGCTCACACCTGATGAAGTTATTTGATCAGACGTCTGTTTATCTCATTGCGGATTGGATCAACCAGTTTGGACCAGTTTGACTACTGGGTACTAGAGGCACAGATCTATTCTTCTCAAGCAATTTTCACCGCAATTGCAAGTCAGTTGTTAAACAGTGAATTAGCCAAAATGCTCAGGAGTGTCAGGTTTAAAAAACCATAAATCTGATTCCTTGAATTATTTGCTAGTTATTTGCACGTAAAATGTTCACAGTTTTCAGATAGAACTTAATGCACTTACCAGGCTCGACTCTTCCTGTTGCAAACAGGCAGTTGTGTGAATAAGTTAGACCATATTGTAACGAAAACGCGTCCAACAAAGCACAATCTTTATCGTCCAACACGCTAGTTACCATGCAACACGCGCGCTTGTGTTTATGCGTCAGAATTCCAGTCCACAACACCCCCGGGTTTCCGCTCACGCGTCGTGTGCACTTCTACCTGGTTCATGTGTGTGATCGGCGCCTTCTATCCGGGGGTTTTCCGCCTGTCAATCTTCGTCCGTTCGTCCGATTTCATTGAGCGATGGCTCGTCCGGTCGCTCGTGTTGTCCTCCATTTATCCACTGTGGACTTTGATCGTATTCCACGGGAGTGTCGAGATATTCCTGCGAGTGTTGGAATAATCGCGCCTCCGATTTCGTCGTCCATTCTATTTTGCCTGCCATGTCTTGTCCGTTGGTCCGATCCGGTCAAGCGATGACTCATCCGATTGCCTCGTTGTCCGCCATACGCTCGTTGTGGGTTTTTGGATGTATTTCCCCTGGCGTCGAGGTACTCCACCGAATGTTGGAACGCTCACACCTCCGGCCTGACAATCCACCACAGGATGACACAACCTATGACTATGGTGCACATAAAAATTTGTGGTGCAATGTTCGGCCCGTGGTAATTTTAACCACTACAAGTTACGCCAATAGGAACTCTTGAACGAGTTGTCTCGAGTTTACTAGGTATTGAGAAAGTCCTGCGGAGTTTTCCAGTTTTTCAATCCTAATTGAATTACTCAGTTGTTTCGTGAATATACGTTCACAAACTGATTGATTATCCAGAACCCGACAATGATATTTTGATGGTATGTCCATTTTTAGAACGAACCTCCATGAGTAAGATTGATGTTGCTGTTCGACTGATTTCTACTACTGTGTTCTAAAAAAACAACCTGATTTCAGGAATGTAAGAAGAAATTTCCTTGCTACGTAAACGAACAATCCAATCCAAAATGTTAACATGCATAAGAAATAAGTGGGTAAAGTTAATCGTATACGAGCACGTTAATAATACACAGACAATTACATTACAAAGTGTAACCGATACGCGAGAATGAAATGGCTGTGTTGCTCTTGTACTACTCAAGGTCAACGTTACCGTGAGAGGAAGAGACTCTGCGTGCTTTTCCAGACATCGACGTCTAAGCTCAACTGCCTCAGCATAACGTGACAACTAAGGCTCACTAGTTGTATAGATATTCAATGATAACAGCGATCATGACAAATGAACGACGGGCATATATATGTGCCTCCATAGCCATTTCAAGCGATCCGCTTCATAATTTCTTGTTAATCACGAGGTACTTGATAGTCCATATATAACTTTGTCGGAAGTCAACACGTCGCGAACAAACTCGTTTTTGGTGTGTCATCGTTAGACCAAATACAACACAATAAATATGAAATTAGTTGTCGAGTCAGGATTTTGTAAAAGTTAATGCAGTGTGAATCTAATGTCATTTTGGGATTACGGACATGGTTACTGTGGTGCCGTGTCAAATGTTCCAACGACTGCAGGCCATAGTAACTTCAGGGCATGAACAAAAGACTTTTGCGCACACAGATCAGGGTTTCGCAACTGGATTCCGATAGGTTCCGCAGCCACCAGAATACGGTATTTTACATCTCTGGCGAAAACACGTGTGACGTGGTAGATCGGTTTAAATGCGACATCCACATTGACTCTGTGACCTGAGTCAACTAGATGGACCAAAATTACATTTTAAATTTTTCGTTATTGTCCGGTTGTCAATCAAACAGGATGATACCCGCGTATCCTCTCCAGCAAGTACCTTGTTGTACAAACAATGTAACCAGTCCCACAAGAACAACAGAATGAATAAAAGCAAATGAAGTTGCGCTACTGCGCATTGCGTTTATGAGGTGTAGGAGTACAATCGGCAAATAGGTGGGCGATAGTTTTAGTTGTGCAGCATGAAACGTTATCTTCTGGGCCGTGTTGAGTCTTCTAGTCAACGATACACTTGATAATTCACCCTTATATGGCCTGTTCATATAGAAGTTCTCTCCTGAGACAAATGAGTCACGGTCTTACTGTTCCCTCCATTGCATATTTCGAGCTAGGCATTTGTTCAGGTATCCATGTCCCTAATCTCCAACTGATTCAAATTCAAACTTTATTAGGGTCTAAACACTCCTGATTTGATAACTAATTTCCTAAACAGTGTGTTGTATTTGGCCTGAAAATGATACATCGAAAACGAGCATATTCGTCACAACCTGACTTTTGATGAAATCTCTGGAAAGATTTGAACAGTATAAGCTTGTCTGGTCAAAAATAGTAAGCATTACCCCCATTGAACTTATGGTAGATCAATAGTTTGAGTTGAAAATTTAACAATTTTGAAAATTACACATTGGAAAACACTTCACCTCAGGGACAATTAGGTCTCCTTAACCCACTTTTCAGACGACAACAGTTGAAGTCAAACGGTTCATTGTTACACTGTTTAAAAGGTAAACATTAAGCCCAATGCGACAGCACCATTAAAAACGAGTTTTGATGGACTGTGTAACAACTAACAATTACTTACCAGATCAAAACGTGTCATTATGTGCAGTTTCACGAAATAACTATTTTATCCCATATAAACTGGTGTTTGTACGATTTTTTAATCATTCAAATTAAATAACTGATAAGTAGATTGACAGATTTGATGATTTAGAAGAGGTCCATTTGCGAAAAATCTGGACTTCGGCTGGATTCGAACCAGCGACAGTTTGATATGTTGAACTGAGATATTCATTGGCTGTCGAAAACGATGGATTTGAGTGATGAAAGTCTTGTCATCTTAACATGTATACTTAATGATAACTGGTTATCTGAATGACAGGATCCAAAGTTTAGAACTCCATCACATCAGTCTGTATCAACAGCCACTTACGAGGAAGAAGCTATGTTTTCACAGAGTGTACGCCTTGTTCAGATTCATCTGATAAAACTTGATTGCCTACGTTGCCAGTCACACAAGCAGGTATGAACAATGACAGCTGAAACCTGAATTAATGCACTACCAACAACTCTTAACTTGAGAAGTTTTGACGAGGACAATTTCATGTGACATTTCATAACGACAAACAGAAAGGGAAGGAATGTATAATTACCGCCCTACTTTCGAATAATTTTCATTTTTTCGTAATCCGTAGTGAAACAGATATCGATGAAAAACAGTCTAATTAAAATGTGATAATCAATCGCATAGAGAACATCATGTAATTTTAGTCAATAGTGTGCAGACAACGAACGCGTTTCAGACTGACAACAACTACTTGTATGTAGCCAGGGTTCCAATTGGTACACTTTCATATCGCAATGAACCTATTCTCAATTATTAGCAATGGCATTAATAGTTCGACAAATTAGTCCGTCAAGTTTTGCTGTATATAATTAGTGTTAGAATTAACTTCATTTCATGTTCGTATCAAACTTACTGATAGTATTGGGAATATTATGTACTTCTCACGGTGATCAACTTTGATTAGGCAATAAAATGACGTAGGAAAGAATCGGTCGTAATTCCTATTAACTTCTGTGTATACTTTGTAGAGCAGAGAAAAAAGAACGTGCACGTTTTTTTGAAGTTCTGAGATATCTTCTTAGTTTTTTGCTATAGTCTCCCAGTTGTGATTACATGGGTTCCGTCAACAATATGATCAACATCGTAGGCTGTTCCGTTTCTGAAATGAATTCACACTATTCATTACATTACAGACAACCGCCTTTAGTTTCATTTTCAATCCTAAATCTTCATAAGCACATAGTTAAACGTTTGCAATTCCTTCTGCTATATGCTTTTCATAAGCTTACCACAACTGACTTCAACAATAGTTAGTACACTGTCATTCTATTACGTATTAAGATACTCTCATACTATCTCTAAAACGTCATTTATTTTGCCATTATCAACACGGTGATTCGGACCACGCTGTAACTGTTTGCCAAACTTAAAATCCGATTGAACTTTTCTTCTACCAGTTTTGCTCAATGTTTTTTATATTTGTAAAATATATAACGTTCTGTTTAGTTTAGTTGTTAAAGACCTATTGTCATAATATACAGTGATAATATATGATAACATTGATTTTGTTACATCTTAGCAAAATATTGTACAAACATAATGAAACCATTGTGAAAATTGAACGCTACAATAGTTTATTTTCTGAATACAAGGCCTTTCGATAAATATTATGTATCATTATGCAAGTCACAGCATAACTTGAAAGGAATCATCGATACCACGCATGATGTTTTGCGTAATGATATTGCGGTTACATACTATTAGATACCGTTGTAAAGTTAACATGCATGACACAAACAGCATTCATTCGACTGAATCCCAGTCTTTTCAAAATGTATACAAAAGCAGCTGGTCTAGTTGATAAGACTACGACCCTTTCGGTATTGATATGTTCACCGAGCTTGACATTTAGGTTGCAAACTTTACATTATCAAGCGACGTGACATCATCAGTGCGTAAATGTTTCAGCGTATAGTTTTGAGCATCTTCAGTTCGTATCAGTTCGTATAGATTTTTTCCCAACCCTGTTTTTTAAGTGTTTTTCACAGAACCTTATGATTGACTGATTCTCTTTGTACTTTGCCCATACAACCCCTAGTTTCATTTTAAGCAGTGTCATTCAGTTTAATGTCGTTTAATTTGCATGGATTTTCTAACCATATCTTGCTCTATTTGGATCCGGAACTCTTCTTTAACGTGAAACAATTCGACCTCGTTGTAACAGTATATTCCTTTCAGACGAGTGTGAATATAAAACTGACTACAAAAACGTATGGTTAGGTAAAAAGAATATTCTCCTCAGTCTTATAGGTTTGTCACTTTACTGGAGAACGTTTTGTTAGCTTATTCAACCGATAAAATATCATATACACTAACAAATTTGGAGATCCCAAATGTATTTTATTTCATGGATAAAGTTGAGGTTTGTTTTTAAACTGGTTGGCTACATTTTTGAAGCAGACTGGGTGTTTGTTTGACATAACGATCACATTACTCCAATCTGATATACACTAAAGTTTGTCTAACGTCGCAACTTCTTCAGAAGTACTTTTTTAAAAACATTTTCTGGTTTCATCCCATATATTTCCTGCAGTTTACTTTTCTCAGAAGTGTTACAGAATTGTGCACTACTAAGACTTAGTCTATGTTGACTAGACGGATGCAGTTTAACAACTCACTCATTCTGGCTGATTGGTCTCGTGACCCTGAACATTGGGGCTAATCGTGATTTAGTCAGGTTCACTTGCGCATCAATCTACTGAATATTAAACAAAAATTTTCAATTGATGAGAGATTACAGGTTTTTTTAAAAAAAATATCAGAATCGTATGCTACAAAAATCTCAGTGCTCAACTCAACATGTGAATCCAGAAAAGTGATCCGAAGTGCCATTTGGAACAGAGATGCATATGCTGAAATTGTGTCGCCTCAAATTAGATATCACTTGTGAATGAGATAACTATTTGACGAGCGCACCAAAGTTGTCTTACAGCGAGTTTTGCAAATATGTGAAAGATATGATAAACTACTCGTTGTCGAAAGTATTGTTTGTGAAAAAGTAACGAACTTGACCAGTATGTTTAAAGTATGATAGTTTGAAACGTTGAAATGGCAACTCCGTCGATGTAGGACCCGTTGTGCTTTGAACTTACATGAAATAAGCTAAATCCTTCGCATTAATATTTTGCAGGTCTGTTGCAAAATGAGAGATGTCTCACTATGGGTGGTGTTGATAGCCCTATATGAAGCATGCTCAGTCGTATACTGGATTACAACAAATGTTGATTATACTATCGTAGTTTGCTGAAGAAACCGTTGACAACACTTAATTCCTTGATTGTTAGAAAAACGTACAAATCTGCGATAGTCAAATAGTGTAGATGTCAAGCACAATCATGGCCAAAATGCTTAAATGACTCGTTCGATAACTACCATTTGGTATTTGGAAATAAACAGTTAACTGAACGTAAAGTGAAATTGAATACTGTTGTATACCAGCCCATTACCACTTCCTAACGTACTAATGGTGAGGTTTCCAATACTAAGCCCCTACTTTTGTCTTCAACTCGATTTTGGTTTTGCAACCCGCTCTATTATTACTCGTCACTATGGCTTACCGTCACCAGCTTGATAACTCCGAAGGTCATTTCGAACATGTGGTTGACCTACAGTTCAAACCTGTCTGAAGTAATTACCCGGAAAATTGTTTTTGATTTTACTCGCCCCGTAAACACACTGATATAAATGATCGAGAATGGACTGTTCGCCAAACCACTTTTATGTCCTAAATGTCAAGACAATCACGAAGATGAGTAAGAAAATCGGGTAAAAAATTGCTGATTATGCTTTTGCTAACGATTACAAAATCATTGCTCAAAATTGTGAGTTAGACTTATCTTGGGACAGGAAAGGTTACGTTTCCACACGAACGATTTCTGAGCATGGGACTCATGGTTATCCAATCGGATACTAGTTTTCATAACAACGGTAAATAATCGGACTCATCATTTTAAATCACTACCTTGGTGCTCTGTAGATGGCCTAAAAGGCATCTTTCTTAATGACAGAATGGTCACAACTGGTAAACTGTGTAACAGTTGCATTTGAAACTATTTTAATCACATACCTGGCAATCAGTAGTTTTCAATAAATGTTGTCCATTTAGACAATTTCTCACACACCAGCTATTGACAACGTGTCTAGTTGGTTTACATGACTTACTAGTTGAATAATCGTAAGAGCCGCACTGTTTTTTATGAGTAGACAAGGATGGATAGATGTACTTACTTGATAGCACTTTTCGGGGGCGCTGCAGAAATAATCTGTTTCAATAGTCAGGATAACACCTTTGATCTCACCTGATATCGAAATGGTTATGACGCCGTTGGATTTATCATATTTGATATTTAGCCCCGCCTAGAACAGCGCTTCGTCTGAGATGGTGAAGGAAAAAATCAAATGACAGTCGATAAGTAGAATAAGTTTATGGAAATTCGGATCGGCAACAAATATCGGTGCTAGGTTTCACAGGAGGTAAAACGCGATATTGTTGAGTATGCGCAACACAGTCTATTTCACTATCCAAATTACTGTCTCAAATGAATACTTTTGTGTTGTAGCAAACTGTTTGTACAATAACATCAGACAGCGGCTGCTCATTAGATAAACCTTCAAGCATAATTGTTTGTTTAAGCTTAGAACCACTTCTCGACATCTTATGATCAAAGGGATTCAGGCTGCAAACTTATCCACGGGCTGTAAGATGCACGATCGTAGAGGCCATTCGGTGTGCTGTGATCATCTAATTTATTGACGGCAGAGCTCTTTTTCTAGCTAGACTGGAACCTGCAAAATTTACTGTACCTTATCTACCAGAACACATAAGTCAGCGGACGGATATCTAATTTAAGCGCTTTAAGAGATTGTAGATTCGCTGTGTTACGAATATATCTATCAGTTTTTTTATGGCGTAGTAGATTTGACATGTTGACGAATTCTACTAGTGACTGGATGGCGCCGATGGTTGCTAGAACAACGGGGGATAAGCAGTTTATTTTTCGTTGGTTGGCAGAAATGAGGTGGGGCACGTATACCAAAGTAATCACACATCATTACGGTACGGGAGATGAATGCAAAATACAATCTTCGTTTAGTTTATTCAGCTACATACCATTTCTCCAGGATCTCCGTCTCGGTACCAACAGCCGGAGTCTAGACCACAACACCTACAGAAAGGTCACGTCATTTAACTGAGTCGCGCAAGCGAGTTGGGGTGGAGTTAGGGGCGTAACGCACCCCTTACAATTATCGTGCATGTTGGTAAACTGTCTTTTCTCGGACAGTATAGACTGTTAGTGTAGATGCGTCTGATGGCGGTTTAGAATTGATGTTTATTTCATAGAAGCCAAGAAGGATTTGTGGGCACTAGGCTGACTTATTCGATGTCTGTGTGTGTGTCTTTGTCTGTGTGAGTCTGATCATGGTGAATTTTGCTGAATCATACTCTTTTCAGTTCAGTTTGCCGACCAGAAGCCGCGCACAACTTTGTCTGACTGAGTGTATCACACTGGAACCAGATCGCATTGCTGAAACGACAGTAAGTGAATGAGGTGACGGTAACCAGACAGCTAAAGAGTATTGTGAGCTGGCTATCATTTATGCCACCTGTGGTAGAAGTGTGGAAGCGACCATTAACGAGTTTAATGCACTGCTTGTGAGTAAGCGATCCGCCACATGTGAATCAGTTCGAAGGACACGGCTTAGTGACGAGGACACAAGATTGAGAGACTCCAAGTGGCGCTTATCGTTTTCACAGCATGGTCATACAGCGTGGCTATAATACATCACGTCGGAGTCCACAAATGGCGCGATAATCCTAGAAGCACAGTACGGCATACCTCAAGTTCTATGGAAAAATGGTTAGATTTTGATTCGTTTTCTAGTGACTTGTAAATCTGTTTCGTTCCTGAATGCAGCCTTTTATTATTTACCGTTCGGCAAGAAAACTATCGTGATCCGTTAGAGAAATACTGTATTTTAACTTTGTCCATTTGCACTCACCGATACATGCTGGTTCCCAGTCCAGCATTGCCTTTCAAGCGTTCAAACGGTTAACGAGACGTGTGTGAACAACTAGGTGTTATCAATCGTGGACCGTGGTGGACAAAGCGCTGAGTTGATGGGGTCTATCGACTTAACTGGTACTGCATGTACACCCCTCTCCCATCCACAGCCACCTGATCTGGTTTTGGTTTCAGCGGTGTGTTGTGCCTGTTCGCTCACACGACTCGGTTAGGTGACGTGACTATTCTGTAGGCGTTTTCTAAACAAATCTTATTCCACCGAACTATCAGCGGTTTCAAATGTCATGACAACATAATGACCTGATAACTTCATGGTGTTAACCAGCTTTTATGGTCACGATGACTGATAGTGGATACGGTAAATCACCCGTCGACGTATATAGTATGTGACCCACTCGTTACAGACTACGTCATTTTACCAGTTGACCAACTGATCGGACTGACGAATGGCTGTGTTGCTTCACCCGACCCTTCCAGTTATTGATGGTTAATTAAACGAGTACATACGCACAACGTGTAAACCTTGTACTATAACCTAACCACAATGTTTCCTACCGACGGTCTATCTAAACAAAACAGACGGTCTACTACTTTCTGATGAAACATTCCAAAAGATACATTTACTTAGAGTCTATCTGTAAATAAGGGCTGGCTTGACAACAAGAGATACCACCAGTACGGATGTGTAATGTCGATTTGCTTGATGTAAATAGTGTGTTTTGTGCGTAGTCAATGTTCCCGATAACTAATCAATAAACACTTCTAGATCAAGCAGTGATAACGCAACTTTGCACGTAACATCCTATTCAATTGAATATCGGTTGTTGATATAGAAACCCTAATATTAATCCACTTTACATTTTTTATCCACTGGAAAAGATTAAACAAGAACCATGCGAGGTTGTACTGTTCAAATCGTCACCACAAACAAACGGACATGGGGGGCATATAAAACCAAAACGGACTAGGTCGTGTTCAGTACATTTTACATTACCGTCACTCAGACTTACTGTATTTTGTGTACTTATGTGTACTGGTCACCTGTCTAGATGAAATGATTCCAATCGTGGTAACTCTTTCTAACTGAATATTACTTAGAGATTTTGTTTTTTAATGCTAGATAATTTTCACATTTGTTCATAAATGTTACACACAACTTCTAGTTGCCTAAATAATATATCTGAATGACGAGGCTGCTAAAAATGAGTGATGTTCAGTTTATGTTAAACAAATATCGGGTTATCGGTAACCAACATATTACTCTGTAAATTTAACAGTACAATTGAGATATCTTATTTATAGTGTCATCGATTGAAGTTAACAAGACAGTTAGTGTGCTTGTGTTCAGGGAAATGCAGGAATCCAAGCACTGTGCACAAGTTATTACGTCTGTATTCGTATACGTTACTTCATTTGTGTTTATTGTGAGATCAGTGACGCAGTGGGTGACACGGTTTCTTGATGAGAATATGAATCTGAGTTCAAATCTTAGTCTTGACAAGAATATTTTACACTGTTGATGAACTATGACGGAAGCAATGCTCCAGTTACCGTGGTTGTTTGTTCATCAGCTATTATGATCTGAGAGTTCTTTGCCGAACAATAGTCATTCGTTCAGTCAATAATTCTCCCTCCATTGCGCTCGTGACTACCATTGTTAACTCGACTCAACGAAAATCCTTCGAGATAGGAAATGTACGACAATTATTAGCAAAGAAAGTATTACGTCAAGACTCTCTTTTGTTGCGTATGCAAGTACTAGATTTCACTGTATTACCTCACTCAGCCAGTAACAATTATGGATATACAATATGAAGCAATCACCATAAGCATAAATTTATTTGTTCTCAATTAGTCAGTCGGAACAGAGAAAAGACATACGTCGCGAGATGTTAAGTTTTCGATTTACTGTCTTCAATCGTTAACACAAAACCGGTCAATTTTACGCAAAATGTATACAATAACAGGTGAACAGATCAACCGAGTAGTTTCAACTTTTTTCGCATTAATGTTGCAATCATTTCCACGGCAAGGCGGTTGATTGCGTTAGACCTGCTGCGCACACAAAAAACTGGACTATGCTGCATAATTAACCTGAATTCCCAAATTGGTGACACTTTCGGGTTGCGGTTACGCTTGAACGATTTGACTAGGTCAACTAAGTGACCAGTTGCTAGGATGTGTTTGACGATCGGTGAAGCCAGTCCGTTCAACAATGTTTTAGTCGAAAACACGTTCTACATTCGTAAGTAGTAGGGAATTTTGGCTCGGTTTATACTGAACGTCACTCATAACTGATCACAACTGTCACATTTTTCACATTGCAGTTGATAGCCCGTTAGGAATGTGATCCCCCTCATGTTAATGCAGTCACCGACCTATTTTGTCTATGTAAACGTCATTGCCACTGTAACTGAATCAGCACATTACGTAAGAGGTTGATCGGTTGAGTCCGCTTCACAGCTATAGAGAGGTCGCAATGGAATAGTGCTGATACCAGTTTGTGACAAATGTTGGTGACCACATGGTCACCATCAAATTGAATTTGTAGAACTATATTCTTTATTACCATATTGCAGATTACCACTTTCCGCGCTGTGGACATTCATAAATTTTTCCAGATAAACCTTGTCTACAAGTGTCTTCCTAATAATCCGTCTTCTTCTTCTAGTCCTTCTGTAGTGTCTTTCTGGCTATGTGAACTGAGGTTCTCACTAATCCTTGTTTGTAGACTATAGATGCAAAACTAGAAAATATCAGATATTGTTCGCCGTATGTAGGTTTACGATAAGCAAACCCTTGCAACGTTCCGTCTTGACATCCAACGATAAGAGTGTCCTAGAAAGACGAACAACTGTCTATCTCTGTTTTCCAAGATATAGTGGGGTTCAGGTGAGTAAAGTTCAGATCATCTCAAAATGAAGTGAAAAAACATTCATCAACAAAAAATTAGGATGTCATCCACGTAACGTCTGTAGAACAAAACACGCAAAATTCTTTCATGAGGTTGTTTTTCAAACATTCTCAAGAATACAACCATAAATATGGAACGCACTGGGCTATTCGTAATTACAACGCCGAGTTTTCTGTGGTTCACACTTTCGAATTCAAACAGAATGCTTTTTGTGTGATTAAGGATGATACCCTTATGAAACGCTAATGGAGTATATAAGTTTACATTTTCATCGGAAATGAAATCACATGGGAAATCAACAATCTGACGGAGTGGTATTTTGATAAATAGAGAGTCACCACCGACCAAATACATCATTAAGTTTTTCTCCAACATTTCTACCAACTCGAAAGGGCTACGAACACATTGGGGGATCGCATTTGACGAATCAGTAACTAACATACGATTTTGTGATATATCAGTTTGTAGAAGGATAATAACGATCGTAATACGGTACCTGTCTTATGCGTTTCTGGTGAACCTCTCAATATCGGTGTATGCCTGCTTATTGGTCTAAGTTTTTTGCATTGGAATTCACATGTATATCCATGCAGTGTCATAATATGCAAGTTATTCAATGTGTTCCACGACACGTTGATGCATTCACCGACCTATTCTGTCTATGTGAACGTCATTGCAACTGTAACTGGATCAGCATATTACGTAAGAGGCTGATCGGTTGAGCAATTTTCAAGCGATTTTTGAGTCATTAAGTCAAACTTGTGTTAGCATTTGATAATTTGTGATACAAACAAACAAACACTTTGTTTCCATCGTTAACGTAACCATAATCAAGGGTTTCTGCAGTCCGAACTTTCGAAGAATTTAGCCAGTGATTGTATTTTTATGCGCTACACTATAATGGACAGCCTTTCACATGCCTTCATGGATCTCGCCAAGCGAATGCCTAAGCTTACCGTACTTGAGTGAATTGACAGTTATGCGAAACACAGTTATCATACCCACTGTTCACAGGATAAGTCCATTAGTTCGATGTGGAGCAATGCCTAGTTTGGTTTACAACGCTGTTAACTTTCAAGTTCTGTGACAGAAACTCTAGTAGGAGAGTAAGACAATCTAGAAAACGTCAACAAACTTGCCTTATTTTGAAAAACCGGTAGAGGATGTAACGCACTCATTCTGTCGTGACCGCATTGTGCTCTGACATTTCGGTTATGAGTACAATAGTAACCAAGTTTAAAAAAACACATTCGCGTACTGGTCATCTCTAAGGATATCCAGGTTTGGAGTAATGATCCGAGTAATTTTTATCAGAAATCTGTATGCACAGTCAGTAGTTTACAATGTATTAATCATGAGTGAATAGGCATAGTTCCTTGAAGTTGAGTAGAGTTTAATTGTGTTCTGAGGCTTCTAAAAATAAGGATAGTTTTCCGACCTTTTGTCCACTGTTTCAGGGACACGACTTATTCACCGATTACTTTTTTCCATCTGCACTGTTTTAACCACACTTGTACGCATTTCATAGTGTTGATCAACTGACAGCTGAGTACAATAATCTATGACACACATTTCTCCTTCATAAATTAGTCTCTCGTTGTCGACTTTTGACCCTATAGTTTCAAAACATTCCTTACAGCTTTCAGTCCAGAGCCACTGCTACTGACCCATGGCGATTACTATCAGCTGTATGTTACGGCATTCATGTTAAGTCTACCGAATAATAAGTTTTCAGTCGTTTCCACTGTTCCAGCTTTTGTACCTGACGCTTTAGATCTTAGCTATCGAGTTTTTGCCTCAGCCACTAGTTTTTAATCACTTGTCATCCAATTCACTCAGTAGTTATTCAAAGGATGAAAAGTCCATCATCTGTCTTCAGCTTAGCATTCACATTGATGCATACAGCCAGGCTGTTAGAACTGTACAAGTATCACATCAGCCATGAATGACCAGACATGTTTACTATATGAGAAATCAAATTAGCATCTTGTCTACATTCTACTTGCTCGCGTCACCTCGTTGTGTCCAGCTTATACAATGGAAAAACTATGCATATATTTCGCCATTTCATTTGAACCTACAGGACAGTAAATGCTGAGTAAACATTAATTATTGCTGACAAAAATATGCTGTTCAATTTTCACAAAGACTAGTACACCTTGATACACCATTATAAAGCGCTAAACCATAACAAGGACTGGTGGAATGAGGATTAGCTGAATCAGAAACGGATACTTAGTTCGACTGAATATGGTTTAAGGATTTCACACTCAAAGATACTATGAACTGAGTTGTTCACACTAGGGAATGAGCTTACCTGGTTTGGGATTTCGCCAGCTTAACCATGAGTTTTCGGATGGCCACATGACAGAATGTTCACATGACTTCTGTTGACTTGTTACTTGCACATATTTTTAATCCAGACGTATTGTATATCGCTCAATTATTTTGAATGATGATGCAGCAGTCGGTTCTGAGTGGTTCATCTCTTATAAGTTATCTTTTGTTTAAAACCATCACACTTACGGTTAGTCCGGAAAACAAACTTGACGTGACAAAAATAACATTTATTTCTAAGTTGTGCCCAATTTTCCGTCGTTCCTATGGACTGCCTCATGATTGTTTGATCAATCCACTGAGAACGTGCAGACGACATTCTAGCGTACGTGAAACATTTTACTGCCTAACAGTAATTTTCATTGTGCTGTACTCATGCATACTACTGAACATAAAATTACAGGGTTAGAACTTTTAAGCGATAAGCACTGAAATAAAATATTGATTACGGAAAAGTTCACACAGATAAATTGGTTGACTGATGCGTTTAAACTCTAGATCGCCACTACTATAAATTCTGTACACGAAACTTCATCAGTCTGGTGCTGATTGTGTGCTACTTCGTGGCTCATAGATTGCCTTAACGATCGATATTCTAATGTAAAGTTTAGTGGGGTGCGCTTTGAATGGCACATACATTTTCCGTCCACTGCTGTTCCGATTCACCTTTCTTGAAACATCACAGCTGATAAGTTCCCTTGTACTTTTATACTCTGACAACTCAACAGTGTAGAGAATAGTGTATACTGTTACTGAAATATAGGAGCGTCAAACTGGGCTTGACAATTTGCATCACTAGGTCATCGGCTTCCACTTAACTCCTCCAAATGTAAATTGATGCATATTTGTCATTCGTCACATTCGGATTACAGGTCAGAAGGTGGAAGATAAGTTACCGTCGTCTACTGACGATACTTAGACACACTTATTTTAGAATAGATCAGTTTATCTTCAAGTTACGCCTTGTTGGTGAAGCAAGCTAATACCACCCTTGGAATGCTAACCAGGTTGCTTGACAGAGTTTTCTCTTCATGTTCACCTCACTGATACGCCCTTACATTCGGTTAACTATTCAAGGTTGTTGACGAATCCATGTGAAAGACATTCATCTGAACTCAACAAAGTGTGTTTTATAACTTCTTTATCATTCCAAAGATAGCTTGAACGGGGTCGGTTCTTCTACAACGGTAGCACAGCGGTGACCGTATAGTGACTTATAGCATACTACAACAGTCTTCCTATCTTCTGCGAAATATTCTTACGCCTCAAGCAAATCGTTGTCTCCAAAGCAACTCGCTGAAGCATAACCCTAGATGAGCCACTTGAAATGCTGCCAACATTGTTCCAGTGTTGAAGCATGCTCAATCTAGAACACTCAGTCTCAACCTGTTGTGAAAGCATCATCCATAGATGACATGAAACAGACGTGATGTATACATTTACGATACTAGCCCTAGTCTTAAATCAGTTTGGTCTTCAGAACATGACGATTCAGTCGTGACAAGGACATACACTACTAACTAGCTTTAACGAGGGAGAAACTTAAGTATACTACTTCTTTTTGAAAGGGATTGACTAAAGTGCGTGCGGGAATGCGACGGCTGCGATCAGTTGTGAGTGGAGTTCCATCTATGTGAAACAGAATCTACCATTCATCAGTATTCTACAACCATCCAGCACAAGTTAGGTTTATACATAAACGTTGTAGGTTTTCCCTAACCTGTAAAATTCCAATGATTCCAGTGATCGAAGCGAAACAGCTCTGGTCATTGTCGAACCGTTCGTTTAAATATACAGCTGTTTTTACTAGGTAGGAGACAAAAACATGCGAATGCATGTGGTTAAGACAGTATGTGGTGTTAGCATGTGATACACATTTGGTCAACTCGTGAGAAGAATCAGAAAGAAACCTGTTGGCAAAATCGTGGGATATCTTGACGGGGTTGGTAACAACGCAATCAACAGTTAGAGTGAAAGCGAATTCACCTGAAGGACAGAAATGCTAAAACGAGTGCGTTTTTTTCTCAAAAGCCGATGACTGTAACCGGAGAACAGTGAAGTTAATGTAGCATGACCAATTATATGTGATATGAGGAATAGTTTTAGACAACGAGACGGAATCAATGCTTATTTTAAACAGTAGATCAAAAACTAATGTCGAAATTTCGACTAGATGCAAATAGCTTATTTTGAACAGGGTGGATTTTCGGACCTATCTGACAAATATAGGAGTTGAATGACAGATAGTTTATCTATCAACCTTCATTTCTTACAGAGAGTTGAAATCGTCTAGAGCTTTTGCTGAATGTAAAAACAGCTGCTGATTTTCTAGCCGTTCTATACAACGTAGAGTTAAGGTCACCACCACTCATGTGGGTGATGTTCAACTTGAAAGTAACTAAATCCCCGACTACTCATCAGTAATCTAAAATATCGCCTAGCAGGTTTAATGAAATCGCAGATGTCGACCTGTCTAGGAAGTCCTAATCGCGGGGTTATCGATTGGAGTTAACAGGACAGTTTCTGTGTCTCCATTTCGAGACGATCGGGCAACCTGATCATTACTCACAAACGAAAGTGATCGAGCGACCACATATGATAGTTCGGTCGTGCCTAACGCGAGGTTAACGACGCAATGGTAAAACACGGTTGCCTCATGAACAGCATGTCCGTGATTCAAGTCCCGGCAGTGGCGATGATATGCACTAGTGACGAGCTCTAATCAGAGCGAAACCCGGGTCTAGTGCTTCTTTTTGAAAGTGGCCGACTGGAAAGTCTATGGGAATGCAACAGCTGCCATCAATTGTCGGTGATGTTCAACTTGAAATTAATCAAATCCCTGACTACTCATCAGTAATATAAAGGTCTCGTCAGTGAATAGGCTTTTCTCTTTTCATGTGTTTTACTAAGTCCGTACTGACATCAAATCTTTTCTGTCTTACAATCAACTGGCTGGTTTAATCATTACATAGCATTAAACACCAACGTCATACCTTATTTTAGCAAGCGTTTACCATACTATGACATACTGTGCACATTGTATATCGTGTTCAGTAGACATGACCGGAATATACATGAATACAAGCTCTGTTCATCAGTACGTTGATTTCAGTCAAGTTATTTATGAGCCCCTAAGTAACTTGTACAGTGCTACACAACTTTTGTTTTAAGTGTCGTTCACGCCACGTTCATTGCTTTTAGTTTCGGGTTGCACTTGCCACTCACAGTTTGCAGATTTTCCATGAAAACGTCTCATATTACTGACAATTGGTTATCAACATATTGTCACACAGTGCCGTCGTCGAACAGTGTCTGTCTTATCTGTTTATTTTCTTTTAAAATTGTAGCTGTCTTAAATGAATTAGCTGATCAACATGAAGTGTGAATATTTTTTGGGAAATGCTTTGACAATTTTTTTGAAAGCTGGATATCTCATTGGTTTTTTGTATCGTGTACACTTTTGTTTTTGACAAACACATTTTTTTTGCAATCGCCTTAACCAATCAATATCGATCATCTGACTAATTCAATTTGTGCCTACGCCATTCGAGTATATGGTCCTGTTCACAATTATCGCCAACTGTGTATGCCTGGCAATGGAAGTGCATTTGCCTAACAAAGACAAACGTCCACTCTCCGAAAAACTGGTAAGTTAGTGTATTTCTTTAAATTAACTCGCAGTAGACAAGAAATTAGAAAACTCATATTCAGCTCTATCTCAAAGTGAACTTCAAAATAATGATAACGTTGGTCTTTGTGTTCCTTCTAAGAAAACAATTCACACTGTTTTTCCATTGTCCTTGTTTGGAATGATTTCTCTGCATTTTTTATCCATTTTCCTCTCAACTACCGTTTACACGGACACAGGGTCACAGCTGACATATTCACGAGCATAAAGAGAACAAACATTATTATGTCTGGTCCTGATAATCCTTGTAGATAGTACAACTCGTAAACCTTCCACTAGTTGCATGAACTCGGCCTCCCACTTGACCAACTACTGTTGGCTGCAGCAGTGAGTGTTGAATGATGATATACCACTCACCCATAAGCCGTCAGTACACACTGACCGATTTTGTCCTTGTCTATACGCAACAATTACAGATAAGCTGAGAATGAGCACAAACGACGTGTTACAATCTTGTTC
>JTDE01000343.1:166090-196075 GCA_014338405.1 Paragonimus skrjabini miyazakii
GAGACAGAATGGCAGTCAGAAAACCCGTGGAGTAGATTATCTTTCACATATGTCTCGGTCAAGTACTATTTTAAAACTCTTGACTGATTTGAATGTAATCACAAAGTTTGCAATGCCTCCCAGTGAGAACAGTTCTTAAATGTGAAGCAATTCTATGCACAAATTAACCTGCCTATTGCATAGTCTAATTTCAACGAGTAACATTCTAAAAGTCCATATCTCTTTCGTTGGATGAGTTCTACCGGTGAATGTCTAGTTTTTTGAGTATTTCGAGGTGAAGATTGGGTATCCAATGGGTTGTCTGTAATTAAATGAGAAGTCACCTAATTCCGCTAATCTCTCGGTTAGGGGATTTTCGTGAGCTCTGCCATTGTTCAATTGGATCGTCTCTGGACAATTATATGTGCTAAGCGTTTTTTATATTATTGACGATAAGCCTGTATGCTGGTTCTCAGGTATAGGACAGTTATGGAGAAGAACACATTGGGAAGCACTTCAGGGCGGTTGCACCTCTTCAAGCTATGACTGCGCAGTTTGAGGGCATATTCAAAATGTAGATCACTAGTGTCCGTAGATCTCGTCCACAAACTGACACGAGTTGCTTTGTGTTACCAAAATGGTAGTCAGCACAATTTAGGTGGCGAATGCGCATGAAGTCACATCTGTTATTATTGAAAGTGGAGCTGTTTTTTTACAGACTACTGATTTAAGCAGTTTAGGTCGTTCTGTAAGTTTATCACATCTTCCAAGCACTCGAAATTTCGCCATAAGTTTTGGATCACTGGCGTAGAAAAACACCGGTAATTCGACTATATTGAGTAGCTCTAGAATAAAAAAGACTGAATAACAGGTGTATCAATATGCATCCTCCAGGAACGCCGTTGTAAGGTGGGAACTACTCTTACAGCTGTCTATTCACCTTTTTATTGAATCTGTGTTCCCTTAGATAATACCTTAACCACGTGAATAAACGTTCATCGAGGCCATAATCATTCACTCTCCGGATCAAGATGGAATGATGAACCTTGTCAATGGCTCTGGAAAGGTCACAATGAGCCACGTCTTTGCCCAGGCCTGTGTCTGCAGCGTTTGTCCAAACCTTACGAGCAACGAGCAGATTTGTGACGCTTGAATATCTCTCATGAAAGCCATGTTCCTCGGTGATGAGTTGGACGTCTTCAACCCTGACCCTAAGACAGTCATCTAGTAAATTCTCCATTATTTTAGGGACCACTGAAAACACTGTTAATGTTTGGTAGTTTGCGGGGTCATCTCTGCAACCACTCCTGAAACTAAGCGTGATTATGAATTGTGTCTTACGTTTGTGACAGATGGCTAGTTGAAACAGACTGATCAAAACTGCTGTGAGCGGTTCCCCTGATTCGGTAGTGCAGCTAGGCAGGACGGCAGGGGATATATAGTTTGGGCCGGGAGATTTGTGAGTAACTGGGTCCTCTGACTTTATTCTGACTTGTGACACTCCTATTGAAGAGAATTCAGCTAAGTTGCTTCCTATATGCTCAAAAGCCGCTGGGTATTTACAGTTATGCACACTTATCTACTGTGTACTCAGACTGTTGACCACCTTTACATCTGTGTTGGTAAATTCACCATTTGCTGACAGCTAACATTACTCTTTGTGTGTGCTGCTACTTTGCTGTAGAAAAGCTAAAGAATTCCATTCAACTTTTGTGACAGACAGCGTTGATAGCATGGGGGTTAGATAGACCTTTATCTGTGATAGTTTAGACTCAATATAAAACTGATAAAAGGTTATAAAGTTTAACCATTAAACTTTACAATACAACTTGAGACTTTAGCTTAGTAAAATGAACTTACCACTGGTGAGGTCGATTGATGACAGTCAGCTTATGTAAGTTTGTTCAACGAATGTATACAGAGTTAGCTATCTACACATCAGACCGGCATGCACATAGCCATTTTAGCATGCACTAGATGATGGGCGTTTCCGGTTACTTTTGGATATACAGCCAGTGCATTCGTTTGCACAAATACAGATGAAACCACGAATCACCTGTAAGCAAGCGATTAAGCTGACTGAGTTTTTCTTATTGAGGCTAAATATTGCGTTGGCTTCTAACTGAGCAATTTCTATGTAACGTTTTAGTTTCTTGCGATTACAGTCGTCAGGCCTTAGTTGCCTTGATTACCCACCCTCAAATCGACCGTTTCGTTTTTGTTCGAACCCATCCGGTGGAGCAACCCGGCAGGCAATATTAACAACCAGATCATACAAGCTTTACTTTCAATGCAGCCAAGTAAACAAAGGACTTTTCTCATTGGTCTTTAGTTGATTAACTTGCTCTCAGCATCTACTTTTACAGCCACTACAAAGTTCCAACAACTGTTTGTCTCGGCGATCTCTAATCAGGCTTATATTGACCACCTAAGCAAGTTGACTTCCCAAGTGATTTAGAATTGCTTGAGAGCAACCACTGGTTTAGTCAGTTCGCCGACCCCTCAAATTAACAAAGTTTCACCAGGAACATGCTGTTAGTTGATGATGCGACCACCGTTGAGCACCCGCGTTGTTTATCAGTGACTCAGTGTTCTATAAGCCGGTGCAAAATTGACTACCCACATCCCCCAGGCCGAAGCGATTCTTTCTCTGACACTGCGCAAATGTTGGTTTTTCTGAGATAGTCATGGAAAAGCCGATGTAGCAACACTCTTTATAAACGCTGTATCAATACAGAAGCAATACGTCATGCGAGAAATTAAGACCACGTGCCAATTCCGATAGATAGGTAAAAGTTTGACAGCGCTTTACTTTGTATCTTAGAGAAAGCATTGACTGCAATTGATGACAGGCTATTTCAGTTGGTTACCAAACTGTAACGGAAAAGTCTGTCTGATAAATATGTGGGGCTTTGTGATTTCGTAGATAACTTTGGGCTGCAGAAGTTAAGCGCTTCTTCGTAATCTCTTCGATGAAAAGAACAAACATAAGAATGGAGATTCCTTAGGATTTTCAGTATTCTCCAGATTAATGATCAATCATTTTAGGAAATAAGCAGATACATTGGGTTTCGAGGATCTACTGTGATTTCTGGCAGCTCATTATACACAGTTTGACACATTTGTGTTTTTCATTAGGCCAGATGTCTAAAACGAATCTTGAAATGAATTTGAAAAGCATTTTTCTGTCAATTCGACAAATCAACTGTTTTATGTTGCATAAAAAAATGAATCCTCTTCTAGTTGAATTTAAGTGGTTATATGAGAAGAAACATTCGTACGACAACCGTATATCCATGTGTTTCTTGCGGGTTCACCTTACCAAAATACTGTTGTTTGTATTCAATATATTAGAAAGACGTTGCCAGAATCGCCATCAATAGATAAATGCGCACACTTATCGTCTATAATGGGTAGACATCATTCCTGTGACCGTTGTTTATCTGCACTGATGTCACCCTGCAGAATGTTCGTAGCATGGGAGTTTTAGATTTTTAAGTCATCCGCGTAGGAAATAGAATGAATGAAAATTCTACTCGGTAACTAACCCATATAAATTATAAACAGTGAACGTCCAAGAATCGGCCTTTATGGTTCATCCACTGTGATAAATGCGAGTGACGGGAGATCGTTAGGGTCTACTATTACGAAAGGTGACTTTCTAGCCGTAACTATAACCATTAATACGCTTGCATCCATTTTCCATTAAAGTGGACTGCCTGGCTGCTAGTCAAGCATCTTCACCCTAAGACGCCCATTCATTGAGCAAAAATGTTACTATCTGATATAAATCAGCACGTCTCAGATAGAACAGAAGTTTGTAAGATGGTATTCTAGACATAACCACAATACTTAGACTTCTGAAAGCCATCACGCGCGAAACCTGAGTCATGCTGGCTTCAGATAACCAATCACATATTTCGAGCAGGTTTCGCCTGCGGGATGCAGGTGATATCACGTGTTCGGTCCCCTCTACCGGATCGATAATACAGGTGAGGTGTGTTCATGTTTTCAGGCAGACCCAAGCAAGTCAAAGAGACTATTTCAATTACCGGGTGAGCAAGAAGTACAAAGCTGAGTGAACTTGAAAACGGTGAGATATTTGGTTCCTTAGAGAATGAATCGGAATCTATTGAAAGTCGCTAAAAAAAATTGTAGAAGTCTAAATGTGTAGCAAATTTTCCGAGAGATCCAGCTCCGCTGATGAGTAATCACCAACGCGTTAAATACTTTAATCTTCTTTTTTGTTCTCATCTAAACGAGAGAGGCGAAAAGTTTGTTGACTAGCGTCCAATGCCAAAAAGAGGTCTTCGGTTACGGAATAGACGCTTCCACAGGTAATTTCAACATGAACCATTCAAAAGACGTTCCAATAGTGTCTATGCATTGGCTTTCGAAGACTGTAAAATCTTCAATCAGGGATAAATTAATCGACTTTTTAAATGAGTACAGCGATCGCATATTGTGGGTACCTTGGAAGCATTTTGATATTCAATAAAGAGACGTAGTTTTAGATGAATGAGATGATGTTGGAATGATCTTCGAAAACAGGTGATACAATTGAGTAAAATACTCAATGCTAGCTGTCATTCACGGCTTGGAGGACACTCGCAGCCGCGGTGATTGTTGAATTGAATGTACTGGCTGGTGAATAATATCAGTTTCACAGACAGACTTATATTGTCACTTATTGTGTAAGATGTATCGATCGCAGCCACAGTTCAGAAACAGAAGGCCAAAGCGTGTGTCCCGCATCACAACCATGTGACCACTACATCGTGAATTACGCGTGATGACCAATTATTAGCTCCGATGTATATTTGACTGTTTTCATACGTATCAATCTTTCGGGATACATGGTTCCACATCTGAACTATAGGATATCCTAGGATCAGAATTCGAGCCCAACTACCCCATGGCTACCTTGTTAGGAACAATGCGAGATGCCACGTGAGAGAGAACATGGATAGAGCAAACCCTGTTGAATTATTCTCGAGGAAACCCTCCTCTGTTGGATTTGTAATTGTATCAGACCTGTTTTACTTATTTCGCTCCATCAATTTTTCAAATTACTTTTGCTTCAATTGTGATCCAAATGTTGTTGTTTAGCAGCATTTTAGCATCCAAAACTGAATGCGATGTGGTTGTATAGAAAAAAATAACCCGGTAAAAATGTATTGCCTCATACAGGTTTACTGCCTGTTTTGACAAATCAGAAAAGGGGAACTCGTTGACTTTTTTCAAAAATGTCCATATTTTGTGTTGTCTCCATTCTTCCGTACGTTTAGGAAATGACCGAAAAATATTTTATGGGGATTTTTGCCTGTGAGGCCTCGTTGAAAATCATCGCACTCGGATTCATTCTACACAGGGGAGCTTATTTGAGGAACGTGTGGAATATTCTGGATTTTATTGTGGTCGTAACTGGGTAAGTTTTGTTCATAGTTATCATTTGCTTTGCCATCTCACGTTAATTATTGTGATGTTTCCCGATATAAACTTTGTATAGTCTGGACACGTTTACAACTGTGAACAGGTCGAACATAAGTAACTTCATGATCAGTATGCACAATCCACTCCAGATCCATGTTATGGGTGCACTCTTATTTATTTTGTTCAGACGCATTACATTTCTGTCAGGCTATGCATTAGATCTGAGAAAACGGTGGGTCTGGTTGACAGGCCGTCTAATTATGGACTATCTTGACAGCCTGCCGTGTTTTGGTATGCACAAGATATGAAGTCCTCGTTCTTACTTGTTCGGGAGACGAAAGATTATGCGAAAGACTCAGGCTATTTGACCGAACACAGGGTGTTCGGTTGCTACTTGTTGCGGTAGAACGCTCAATTTTGTTCCATCCAAAGTGTTAACAGTTTGCTACTACACAATAGTTTCTTAGAAGCTCAAATGATAATGAAATGAATCTGTTGTTTTCATTCGATGATTGACAGGGTAATTATGATAAACCAGCTTACCATGAAATTTTTCAGATTGCAAAGGTTAACCTTATAGTATTTCGACCTACTACTGATCTATAATGACACCAGCTCAAAAGATCAACAGTTTTTTCTACTAGGAGGCTAACCACATGCGCACTGAATGTGCATGTGCGCATATCTTATGAGTGCACTGCAGATACACCAAGCCAGCAATATAACATTGGTCTTAACAAAAATGGTTTGCGTCCACATGTGTCTACTAAAACAATGGTGGATTGTGGGATATGTGAGAGGACAAGAAACGAGTTGATGTCCATCGGTTTGCAGTCTGCATCAGGTAATCACCTAGAAATATATAAAATAAACTTTGGTTTTTTGCGATAAAACTAACGTCTTAATTCAGCTACTCAGATCTTGATCAGTCTGCATGTATACAGCTGGTTCCAAATTTTCGGTGAAACTCACATTGTATCGTTCGCCTTAATGTATACTTATGCTACATAACTAGTACTATAAGTGTCTACATTTAGATGTCATATCAGCTATCCACTGCAAAATAGTGTAAACAATATCACTATTTGTAACGCAGTTGGTCTCAATGGCTATCAACAACGTGGTAGACAGCAGTATAGAATCCTTTGAGTTTCATCAATAAGACATACGCCATACAATGACTCATAATTGTCAGAATGCCAATCCATACACTTATGCACTGAGGCACGATGTAGCTGTCATAACGAAAGGTTCACTGCAATATGGTCAATAAGCGGTGTGTAGTCTCCACGCGACGAACTGTCGTCGTTTATGCAGAAATGCGCTGTCTGTTAGATCGAGCTCACTAGAAGCGCATACTTGTAGCAGCCGACTGCCATTGCCAGTGCATTGCTCACGGACACTTCTCGCCTGTAGTACGACGACCGAGTTTTGTGTCCATACCGCCAGCAGGCACACTGATGTCCATGTGTCTCGATGTTAACTTAAGGTGCCCCAGGTGAGTTCTCTGAGGTTTAACAGTGAACAACGTCGCATGGCTAATACACCCATGGGTAGGATGACAGACACGGGAAGTGACTGACTCCTACACAGTGACAGGACACGGATGCGCCGGGAACGGTGAGTAAACAAGTCTGGTACGTCTGAGCCCGCTTGCTAAGCTGAAGGAGAGGGGAGCAGGACAACATGTACGCAGTGAGTACTGAGTGCATGTATGTGTTCGTACAACATAGAGCGCACATAGATAACACTTCATGTAAATTGTTCGTCTGTCTGCGAGTAAGTTGGCGATGTACTCACGTTGGTATATGCTTCGATCGTCGTGGTTGTCTGAACCGCCGAATAGGTCGCACAAGCTCTATGTCGGATGCCAGGGTTATAGCCATCTGAGTAGCAGTTTGACAGATGTCATGACAGCTTAAGGTACCAGCCAGAGTGATAACACAAAACGGACCATTTACCGGAGTGCTCACTGGCCCTGAATCCCCCACACGCTGGAATGAAAGTGCCGATTCTCAACCGGCATGAGAAGCACCAACTTTTTTGTGGTGAAAATCTAACTGATTAATCTTTATTCAAACCGCAACACAATAGATTATACAGCAACAGATCAATCCAAACTTCGCATTAAGTACCACATTAGAATTGGACGAACAGTCTCGATGTCACATCTTCCGTTATTCGTTAAACACTTTGTTCCGTATTGCACCGGTCAGCTTACAACTCGCGACTTTGCGTGTGCCAATATGATCAGCCAATAACAGGCAGCGATTCCCTTATTGCTGATGAACATCTATAAATGCGGTTTTCCGTCTCATGAATAAAAACTGTTTACTGCTACCAATCCGAGGCTTCCTCCTTAGTACTTCAGTGAGAGGTTTCAATTCGAGTACGATTTCTAGAGCTAATCAAAGTCAAATTTACCAGCAGTACGGCGTACTATCTAGTTCGTCCTGTCGAGGTCAACTGACACATCAGCATAATCTCATTGAAATTATACTGCACTTGTATTTTTGTTGGTTTCGATCCGTAAGCAAATGTATCGACATTTCATCTCACAATAATTCGCTGATCAGAGACCTGAACAACATCAACATCATGTGCAGTTGGTAAAAATAATTCACAGGTTGACCGTTTCACTTATTGAACAATGGAGTTGGAAGGTATGTGCACCAATGGATCGGTTTGCCTGAATTGATCGAATATGGGTCTATGAAAAACCCATAAAAGTTTTAGAGGGCGATGTCCAAAGGGCAGTGAACTGTGAATGTAACTGGTAAGAAGGATGAATGATCGGTACCTTAAAAGAGATTTTGAGAACAAACGGATCGATAAACCATCCGCAGGCATGTTATCATGAAGGAACCGAACAGAGATGTTGCCTGTGTTGTCAACGGGAACTCTTAGGTTTTGGCAGACAGGTTAACCGAGCAACTCCAAATCAGTCGATGCTCGGTTCATTAAGTGCTGCGGCTTCCACCCATACAAGTTTCATCAAGGATTTGTGCTTTGATAACGTGGATGGGAGACCCGTTTTTAACGTGCTATAAACGTTTCTTATCAACCTTGTCCATTACTCTACTATTGACTAAGGATACCAGTTTCTTGGACGAATCTGTGTTTTATCTTTACGGTGGACAGAAAAGATTCTTTGGATGTTGGAACTGACGGACGAGAGCTTCAACTTCAAGGCTTTTTTTATGGTTTAGAATGCACGATATCATACGGTTTGGATCACATTTTTCCAAAGTTAGCGTTCAAAAAATACGTCACTTGTTTTTTTGAACAAAAAAAAAATAAATAAAAAACACATTTCTTTGGTTAACAGTAAAACAGTTGCGATTTTCCACTGTCTAAAACGTCCCAAAGTGGTCATTTTTCACGCTATAACGTAAAACAAGATAACATAAAAATTCCAATGTCTGAGTTTAAATGATGGCAAATAAGCTACCGGTGCTTATGTTTCTGATTGGGCCAGCTGTGTTTGTTGTAAGATGACATATTTCCGTAGTTGGAAAAAAATCTTTTGCAGTCATTCACCAATACGGATTGTCTAGACCTGATTGTTTAAGATTTCCTTCGCTCAGCTTCCTGATAGCTGACATCAGAGGCACCTATTATTTTTTCCTCTCTGTGAGTTGCCAGTACGTAATTAGTGAAATGCTGTTTTAGCTGAGGAAACAATGTTTGCAAAATTAGCGCTACGGTAGAACGAGGCTTGCCGACTTATTCCATTGAAGACGGTTATATAATAACATAACGTATCAAGCCTGGCTGTGAACTATGCTAAGTGGCTTCACGGATCAAGAAAGAATGGATTCGATGATAGTCTGCCATGGTGCGATCTACCACATGCACTTCCAGAACTTGTGCGACGATCCTGCGTACACGGATGGCAGACTCTTATAAATGGCAACAAACTTCTAGAGTTCAACCAAGGGTATGTGAACTGTGTGCAAGCACCAAGAGGACCAGCTGATATGCAAATTATATTCATGGTATACTTTGGCAACGTGAGTAACAGTTGGGGTGGCCGGAGGAGACGGTTGAATAGGCTAGAAGTTTCGTGACAACATTCTATTAACATAATATGATATAACACTTTCAGTCGTCCCATTTGAGAATAATCAACAACGGAAATAACTGACTAAACTATTATCCTTTGTTTTGCATTTGGGCATTACATATCTGGTACTATGGTATTCGTAGTGTTGTATAACAGACAGCTTCGTTTGTGAATAGTATAGTGCATACATTCGGGAACTAAGGGGCAAATATCGACGTCAAAAAGACGACAGACAAGAACCGACTTTTGGAATAATGTGTACGCACTATGAGGGACGTGCCACCAGGGTGAACGACAATTTACTGCTGCCCGGTGTGTGTGAATGCACATCAGCCGTGCAAATGGATGTACGCGTTCGTAGTTCTATGTTTCAACATAACCTGTACGGGATTTCATGCAACAAACAACTTCTTAGGCCAAACCACTTTTGAGGTCACAACAGTAGCACGTTGGGTTCACTTTGGTGTCGAAATCGGGGGCCAGGTTCAAAGTCAGTTTAGACAGCGAAATCCTGTCCATGTGTTAAGCGTGTAGAGCTGCTCACAAAAGCCTTTATAGAACAGAACAATAGAGAAGACAATATGGTAAAAGCTGAAACCTACTTCTACTCATCAGAAGATACCGCTAATATGCTACTGACATAAACTAAACCATCACATGACTCTCTGTTGACTGAAAGCCTGACATTCACAAGATGCTTAAACCTTAAGCGTGAAACGGAGTCAATAAATGTTTGCTAATAGTTAATTGCCCACCAGTCAATGAAGAAATGACTGAGCAAAAAGCTGCAAATTCATTTATCGGGTGTGCGTAGCAAAGCGTTTTATTGAATTGTCAAGACAAAATAGGTGAAAAACGTAGTGTGTGTGTGAGAGAGAGAGAGAGAGTTTAATCAGAAATGGGCCGTTCATTCCCTTTTCGTATGCCATCACCCAATTGGTTCACATTTAGCATACAGTGTAATGAATGAACGAAGATTACGTGTTGGACTAAATGAGAAACGCTAGTTTGGTAAATAACTGATATACACCATTGATTGCGTAAACGATTGCCACCGTGGGGCAAAGAACAATGGATATTACTGATGAGTATTAGGGGATTTTGATTTTCATATAGACTGAGCATCACCCACAATTGATCGCAGCTGTCGCATTCCCATAGACTTTCCAGTCAGCCCCTTTCGAACATCAGAAGCACTAGACTCGAGTTTCGCTCTCATTAGAGCTCGTCAGTAGTGCATATCATTGCCACTGCCGGGACTTGAACCACGGACATTCTGTTCATGAGGCAACCGTGTTTACCACTGCGCCATTGAGCTCACGTTAGGCACGACCGAATTATCATATGAGAACGCTCATCCACTTTCGCTTGTGAGTAATGGTCAGGTTGCCCGATCGCCTCGAGAGTAGACACAGTTACTGTCTGTTAACTCTATTTGATGACCCCTCGATTAGGACTTCTCTGCAAGTTGAAATCACAGAAATCATTGACTTGTTGAGCGGTATTTGATTACTGATGAGTAGTAGGGGATTTTGATTTTCATACAGACTGAGCATCACCCATAATTGATCGCAGCTGTCGCATTCCCATAGACGATGCTATGCACTACTGACGAGCTCTAATGAGAGCGAAACTCGAGTCTAGTGCTTCTTTTCGAAAGGGGCCGACTGGAAAGTTTATGGGAACGCGACAACAATGGATATCTGTGTTCAGGCTGAGTGATTGAATGTGTAACCCGTTGGGTTGACAATGATATAAGCCTGAGCTCATAGGTTTGTACAAAAGAAAAGTCAAAGAATTATGTGTTCTTGGGACTGAATTTGAAGTCATTTGGGACAGCGATAAGCTGTAATTGTGTAGTGAGAATGAATGACCACACAATACTACTCGTCCTTAATCAGGGGGCGACACGTATATTTCGGTATTGCAGTAACTAGGGTAAAATACACGAGAGAAAATTGAAGTTCATTTTGTCAAGAAATGGTGTTTCCCACACGCGAACTTGGTATTAGCAACCATGGCTTCCCTGGTTCAGTGCTGTGTGCAAATGAATGCTTTTGTTTGGGGCAGCGTCGAAGCATATATCCCGTGTGTTAATTTGATGAATAAATAATCCTTGTGCCATCCGCGTGATAACACGATCTGTTGCGGAAATACAGTATTTTTACGTCGTCTATTTGCACTCATCGATGTATGCTGGTTCCAGTCCAGCGTTGCCTGTCCAGATCTGAAACGTGTGTGCAACCAGGTGTTAATGAATGTGGACCATGGTGACCAAAACACTGGGTGGATGGAGCTGAGCGGCTAGACCCGAAATGTGCATACACCCTGGTGCCAGCTAGTGTGGTTGGGATAGGAGCAGTGTATGGAGGACCTTTGCTCACCCAGCTAAGTATGGAGGTGTTTTCTTGGGCAAGCCCGTTGTTGTCCGTGTGCGTTCTAGCTCGTGCGAACACACGTGCGCTCAGTGCTCACTGCGTGCGTGTTATCCTTGGCCCGCTCCCCTACCCCAACAGCGTAATAAACAGAATCATCATCATCACCACAGACAGCACCAGACTTGTTTACTCAATGTTCCCGGCAGATCCGCGTCCAACCATCGTTTGAGTCGATCAATTCGTGTGACTGTCATCCTACCTATAGATATATTAGCCGTGTGAACCCCAGAGAACCTCCTTGGGACATCTCAGGTGGACGTCGAGACACGCGAAAATGATGTCGAGTCATGTTAAACTGGAAAGGACTAGTGTCTCATGGAATATGTGGAGATATAACAAGTAAACGACGTCCTTCTGGATTGTGTCGTTAGACTTTGACTGAAATCCAGAATCTGACAATACATATGGTTTCCTCAGGAAACTTTATCCGGAGTCATTGATTCAAAAGCCTGACTCAGTTGGCAGTGAAAGGTTTACCTAGCCCGAGGGCACAGACAGTAATGTCTGAGGGTTGTCACTGCTCCGCCTGTTTGATATACTGGAATCCACATCAGGCTTGATATGGGAAGTTTTTCGACACCAGAGGTCGCGGTCAGCCGGAGTGCTCTTCTTTTAAGAACATCTCATCCAGCTAACCCTTCAGGATACAATGAGATGATGAAGCCACAATCGAGAAAAGACAGTGAGCAGGCAAGAATCAAGTTTTCGGAAAGGAGACCGAGTGGTTTACAAAACCATGTAAATAGTCGATTGGTATGAAAGGATCGTGCATGTACGAATTATAAACCCCCACCTAACACATGCGCTCACTCCTCATTCAGGGTACGCTCCTGGTTCACTGTTAAGTTGTAAGCTCAATGTGGTTTTACCCACAATTTCATCTCTATTTTCATCTTTCGACTATATCCGTGACTTATATGGATCGAACTGTTCTTCATATTGACAATAGTGTAAAAAACGCTATAAACTTAAGCACGACCATCACGAACAACACAACAACAGTGGTTCACAAGATTGCATGATTACCACAAAATGAGAAATACATTGAACTTGCGTATTAGAAATATACGTATAGGGGAAAGTTAATAAGTATGCAACTACAACGGTAAGAAGTAATAGAGAATGGTACGACAACCAGTTGCCTTCTTTAATTCCCTCCCATGCTACTACTACAGACGTCGCCAATGTATTGCGGGTGGTCTACGGAGTTTACCGGTTTATTGCGGAGCAGAATGTATAGTACATGTGAGGATGTTACTCCCCAAACTTTTTCTGTATGGGTTTGTGTTTTTCCGATAATTTCCTATCCTCCAGCAACTTCAGTTTCTTAGCGGACGTTGGGTGGGCACTCGTCCACCTTAGTTTCATGAATCGCTGAAAAGATGAATGTTTGCTACATGGGTGTGTGTTGAATATGACAATCAGCACACGAGTACCGTAGCCTGAGAACACCATGCCACTATGTGATAGGGTAACGTGGACGTAAATTCACATCCATCTCTGATAGGATTGAGGGAAAAGAGCAAAAATAACAATAACTGGAATGGCAGAAATAAGCGTTAACGAGAGCAGGAGGAAGAAATTGCCGTGGTGGTTACTGGGTGTTTGCTGCAAAATAACCGGACTCGATGGGGCGGGGTCAGATGAAAAGCAGACACATAAGGACAATTAAATCGGCAACGTGCACATACGTATTGGGAATGACATACATACATACATACGCGTCGAGAGCTGGGCGTACTAATAGGATTACACCGCCCATAATGGCCATCTAAGTAAGAGTCAGTCATCAGGACGCTCCTTGAACGCCTCGAAGGTTGTAGCCACCACGACTTTCGACTAGAAGGCGTTCCAAGTCGGGAAAACTCGGATAGCAAAACTATATTACCTGCAAAGTGGACGGCTACGCGTTATGTCTAACTTAAACTTGTGTTGGTGATTTCCGTTAGCTTCAGAAGGTTTCGATTCGAGTGATCCTTCGTGGTCATGATTTTAAAGGTGAGGATCATATCACCCATCAGTCACCTGTAAGCCAATAGGAAGAGGTTCAATAGCTCCAGTCTGCATGTACACCAGTACCAGTAGAAACCTATAACCCTTTTCGTTGTACATCGTTACACAGATTCAAGAGTAGTCGCTTTTTTTCAGGCATGGTGCGCATACTTATAAGTTTACCTCTAGCAGAGGTCTTGCCGGAGTACCAGAGATGCACACCAAAAATTCTACCGAAAATTCCCCTGGTAATCTAATTAGCGGCGCCAACTTGTCGTCAGCTTTCCTCGTCAGTGCCAGCGTATTGACGCTAAGACAGAGGTTTACCGAAAGTAGAATCCTACGGTCTTTTTCATGAGGAACCGCCGTAAGCGATTACCCACAAGTCCAGTAGATTATGCTGCTCTCGTGCCGTACATTCATGATTTTCGACTTATTAATGTTGAATGGGAGACTGTTTTCTACTGACCACCGAGGCATTGTGTCAAGATCCCGCAGTAGGAGAGTCCAGTCTTTAAGAGAACGTAGAATACGCCATACTTGGGTGTCGTTCGCATAATTGAGCGTGGGGGATTGACTAACAGTCGGTAATTCATTCACAAATAATAAGAACAACTAAGGGCTTAGTGCAGATCTTTGCAGGACACGCGCGGGAGCTTCGAATGCGGCAGACAGCTCGCCGCTGACTCACACAGAGTACGTTCTGCCTGATAATTAGGTAGCTGTTAGCTTAATTAATGAGAACACGTTACTTTAGCAAGTGCTGAACTGCCAAACTAAATGGAATGTGCAATGCGTTGCAATGTTACGCGACTTTCTCTTACTCTAGATAGTCGCAATTTCCGATAGATTTTATACTGCCGAAATAACTGAAGGGGTTTCCAATTCTTTTACGACAGTGGTTACACTTTGCGTGGGCGATTTATGATACTAATATGGTTTCTTTTCTCCACGTCAACAAAGCGAACAAACCGCCGAATAGCTGAGCAGCCCGCCAACGCTATTTGGCGACCGCCGAATTACTTGTACTCGGATTACGCAACCCTGATTTGTGTTCTTGCAAGAAATTTGTTCGGTCATTTCAACTTCCTTCACCACACACATACATTTGACTCTGACAGTGTGACGTAAAATCCAGGCAACGTTTGAATCAGCTATAGTCAGTTATGTGGAATCTAACATTAACTTCTACGGTCACCTGTTAACAATCAGTTCTCGAAATTTACGACCTGTCTCATGACGCGTTTTGATGAAACCCCGGTAGTTAGTTTGGCTTGAGAAAGAATTAACTGGACTAATCGTTCTTTTTATAGTTACTTTTATCTTGATGGGGATTCTCCGACACTTGTACAAGATGGCAAGCAAAAAATATGAGTACAGACTCACCAGTCACTACATCACATAGTCTTATCCGAAGATGGTACAATAATTGATGTAATCGTAACAGGCATTAGTTCACATCATTGACTAACTGAGTGACATTTTTCAATCGTTTCCACCTGTATTAATTGATGTGCAAAGTGACAGACACTCTGTCGATTTAGATTGTCTGATTCTTCCGAAATGGAATGTTTATTTTTAGTTCTTTGGTTATTGACCACGGGGTTGTGTTTCACCATTTAGACCCCCTGACGCAGTCAATAAAAGAATACACAGTAATATTAGGAATAAAATAGGTGTGGTACGCTTTTTCTATTGTCTTTTTCAAACAGAACATACCGTTCTCATTTGGATGAAGAATCCAGTCATCCTTTTACAAAGCGAAACATTAGACTCGGGTTTTGTTCTCGTTAGTACTCATCAGTAACATATATTCCTAACAGGGTCGGGGTTTGAACACCGACTACGTCGCCTTGAGGCAAACATGTTGTGCCCCTGTCTTCATGTTAAGCATGAACGAATCACCGTACCTAAACACTCAGTCACTTTTTTTCGTAGGCAGTTATCCGGTTGTTCCATCATATCCATTGGAAGCATAGTTAATAATTGTTAACCCCAATCAATAACCCACCGATTGGGACTTCAATGTCGTGTGTGTGATGCTCAATTTTAAACAACCAAATTTCTGACTGCCCATCAGTAGTCCGGTTTTATTTAATGACAAATTTTATCCTCACGTTGATGGAGCAACAGTGAAAAATCCGTCAGAATCTATGCTGGCTGACACATTTATGACGGATCATTAAATTTAAGCTGAAACTGCTTTCTTTGTGTACACGCTATATAAACGTTAGTTGTTGGCATCTTTTGTGTTGACATTGATCGATTCCGTGAACAATTTCATATTCTACCCCTTAACTTTTAGTCGTTGCAAAGTTCCAGAAAAGAGCAACAATGTATCAATAGACGTGGAAATTAATGTGAGTGGTTATCGATTAGCTGTGAGAAAGGTACATAAGGCGCCCACTTTGAAAGTCTTGCTTGAATGTCATTCAAATGAGTTATCCTTCGAACCTGATTCAGTAACACCGCTGAACTACATCCACTGAAGACAATTGAAATGGGATTCAAGTTATGTTCGTCAAACGTTTTACACACCAAACCACCTCAAGCACAGCGCATATTGCCCTGACGATGATACGACTCCATGTGACCTGTGTTTCGACCACACCGTACCTATTAAATGTAAAATGGTTGGCACAGCCAAATGCTCAAACATAAACACTTCACATCTCAAAAGTATAAAAGTGGCTAGTTGATGGCTTAGAGAGGATTTTCCTTTGACAGAACAGCAGATTATACACTGCTGGATGGAATACCTATATCAGCTTTTCCACGCCTATGCACTTGAAGCAAACTCCATCCGGATGTACGATGTGAATGTGATCCCTCAAAAGTTAATATCTTGAAACATTTGCTCCACTTATCTGAATAGGTAGTTTTCATACGGAACTATCGAATGTTCGGACTAGTCAGTACAAAACTGTGAACTGGGTTGGTGAGAAATCACTAAAAGTATGCAAAAGTTGGCAAATCTTTTCACCTCAAGAGGAGGTGAGGACGATAGCAAAACAATTTACCTGGACAAAATAAAAGATTACCCAATAGTACTCGTTCTCTACTGAGATGGACACTGTAATTACAAATACTATAGTTAATGCAGCAACTACTCAAATGTGCACTACGGTTGCCTCATGAACAGCGTGTCCGTGGTTCTAATCCCGGCAGTGGCGAGGATATGCACTAGTGACGAGCTGTCAGATGACAACCAAACTCGAGTTTAGTGCTTCTTTTCGAAAGGGGCTGACTGGAAAATCTGTGGGAATCCGACGGTTAGGATCAATTGTGGGTAACGTTCAATTTACATGAGAAGCAACAGTGTTTATTTTCAATGGTGAAAATAAGTTCACTTTGAGTTTCACTTTACTTCTTTGGTCTACAAAAAGGGAATGGAATATCTAGCTTAAGCTCAGTTGGTTGATTTTCTTACGAGACATTTTCCCTCGTCGATAAAACTGGTTGGACACACACTAATCGTAGAACAAGAGTATGTGACGATATCTATGAAAGATACGTAATTGTATGGCTGACCAACAGGAAAACATTATTTACATTGGTAAAAAATGTTTTAGATGTGCATTGCTAACGAGCTTTAGCGAAAGCAAACCTCGAGTCTAATAAGTGTTTTCGAAACGAACTGTCTGGAAAGCTTATGGAAATGTGACAACTGCGATCATTATGGGTGGTGTTCAATTTGCATTACCAATCAAAGTCCTCTACTACTCATCAGTAACCCGTGGAACGTTAGGACAAAGTGCATGAAAACAGACGAATATGCCACCACGAAGAGCTGATAAACACATTACTAAAAAAATGATAGGGTCTTGCTAATATACTTCGTGCATCAAACGGTATTACACTGTAGACAGAAGCGAGACTATATATTTCATTATTTTTGTGGGAAGTCTGGTCAACCCTATAATTATTTTTTACACGCTTCCCATGGTTACCGTTGGTTCCATTTGGCTATAATGTCAGAATGCATTCACACAAAGTGCACATCGCTATTGCAGAACATTGTACGCTGTAAACGATCTGCTTGTGATTGGATCAATACATCTCTCATACAAATTAGCGCTTGCACACTTTATCAGAAATACATTCTCTGAGGAAGATGTGTATTACTTCGGAACAGTATAAATTAAATTAATGTTTCACAATTCTGACTCACAAGTGGCCCTATAATAATTTTCACCGACTTTAACTTGCCTTGTTAAAATTGTGGAGTCTCAGTACAATTGAGAAATCTCTTAACTAACAACAGCCATCTCAATAAATGTTATTTTGTAAATGTTAATCGCGTTTTCTTTCGAGGTCTGTGAAAACTTTAATTTCTTTAGGTTTTTCGTTTGTATTTTATAAGCAAGCAATGCCATTGAATAATAACAAGTCGTTCACGTTGCTTGCTTGTTTGCAGCTACATGTATCCAGAAAACTATTCACTCTCGTGTTTTCTGTTGGTTAAAACAAATTTCCATAGGTTTCCTCAAAATCACCTTACAAAGATCATTTTTAAAAGAATGCACGCTTACATTTTTGTGCTTGGAAGGTCACATGATGTATGTAGTAAATTATCTGCATTGTGGATCACGCACTCGTGGAAATAAAACGCATAATTCAAACGATTTCTACGTCATTATGAAAGTATTTCAACATTACTTTCTTACAGAGACAGACTGGCTGATTTGCTAAGATTTTGGGTACTATTGTTTGAAAAACTGTACGTGGACATATTAATAGAACTGACTCCAATCCGCCTAATCGTTTACTTTGAATAGCTATTGAAAGGCATAAACATAACTTTGAAAAAACTTCTTTTACTTCACAGTATGAATATGCAGTTCACTGGCCTTTGGCTTATTGACAGCGATGACCGAAAATCAATCATATGAACGTGACTAGTATTACAAAAGTTGTTCGTGGTGTATTTATTATTCTCAGTGAGCCTTGGTTGCCTGTACATTACTCAAACATGTACACTGTCAACAGTTATTCAAGCTCAGATCGCCAACTTACTGTAAAAGACTCCATTTGGAATATTTGACGTTTTTCATTTCTCACATTCTTGTTTATTTTGTGGTCAGGTTGTTTGTCATTTGGACTGATCAAATGACGATAAATAAACAGCCATAGAAACCAGATGAATACTCGCAAGATATACGTCATTTGACTCGTTTGTGCAATAAAAAGCGATATTCACTTGTTTGTTTGTCCAGTGGATAACTGCTTTAGTCCCTCACAAGAAGTGTGCGGTTTCGAACTTTTCTCACACTAGTTCAAGTTGATGAACTTAACCAAAAATAAGACTGGTGTCCGAGTGTCCAATCGATATTGAGCCTAGTCAAATAGTCACGACAATGGTGTCTATAGTCTCGAATGCATGATAACGTGACGGGCTCACCGAGGAAGAGTTGTGCGCAGTAGCGTGTGGTGTTCTTTGTATGGACTACATTATTTTGGCTCTGATATCCTAGTGTGTTCCGGCTACCGAAGTCCACTGGCCTTCGCTGATTGTTCTGGACTATACAAACTATCAGTGTAGGTCACCAAGTTACTGGGATTCCACTTTGGTCTTTTTTCTACCCCTGTTTATTCAGTTGTGTGACTGTGACCTGTTTAGGGTTGATCATTCAAAAGCAATAACAGAGCAGTCCATTGAAACATTTAAACTGACTTCGAGATAAAGGAAGTTGAAAGCTGAACATACAAAACTGCATGTGGACATTTTATACGGAAAGGATATATCTGGTTTGTATAAGTACTATTTCTCCACGAGTAATCTGTTAGTCTCCCACAATAATTCGTAATATCAATTATGATATAGTTTTTCATGTGCTTGTTTTCAAACCTGCGTTCTATTCTGATTAGATTAACTTTCTTCGGATTTACGTCAACACAGAATTTGAACGGACAACCCCTGTGCTATGGACTACCCTGTAAAGCATTAGTAGTTCTGATCGTAATCAGTGCTACCTGATAACCTGATTTTGCCAACGTCCAACCAAATATATATATATATACATATATTAATAATCCTATTCATCTCTTCACTATCATGTGCATAAGACAAGTAGTTTCTAAATGAAAAATAGTTCTGAATCTTTACGAACTTGCTGCCGATTCGACTATTGTGAATAAGACAGAAAAAAACGGGACTTACAGTAAATTGAGCAACACGACGACATTCTCATTACGGGCGCTTCAAGATTATAAACCATAACGGTTAACACCAAACAGTAGATCTGTTATATCACTGACTAACACAGGAAATATCTCCTTTTGACAATGCTCACGCATTTCATTTTACGAGCTTCTCTTTGCTATGGATGTCATTGAACTTCCGTCAATATATTATCCAGGCCAAAGTGAATTTGCAATCACCACAGTGACCCATTGTCCCATCTGACTCTCATGTGAGTCAAACGTGAAAAGTGAGTCGGCTACTGTTCGGTTCTACTAGTGAAACCAACAGTTCTGATCTACCGCAAAAATACAGTTTCCTTAAATTTGCTTTAGCCAATAGTGGACATGTGAAATACTCCTCACCATAGGGTTGCTCTGTGACTCGTGAAAGTTTTAGATCCCATACACCAACGTCTATGTCATCCAAGTTTGTGTGATAATTTTGGAGTTGTAGAGACTATCAAAGACCTAAATTTTTATAACAAGTTCATGTGCTCGTCTGATGTCAGCTGAAGTTTTGCAAACATGCCATTGAGGGGAACCATCGTCTACTTATGTGAGTATATAGATACATCCAAAATTAGACCACCAATTCTGACTTTATTTCTGAAGGAGTTGCTTCTTCTTTACGAACTCAATGGGCAATTTGTGTTTACCAGATCGCTTTATCGGCAAATCGACAAAGTGGCTATGAAATCCCCCGTTGGTCTTTGATAGCCGACACGTTCATGAGCCAACTTGAATATAAGAGTTTTGACTGATGACATGTCAGTATTGCCAATAAGTGGATGATACATTCACGAAAATGATTGGTTTTAACGAAGTCGGTAATATTTTTTGCATGTTTACCATAGCTCATCCTTCCATGCAGTTCGCATCAGAAAAAGAAATGAATAACTGGCTTCATTTTCTTGATGTTACTTCAGTCAGATGATCAGACGACTCGGTAAAGCGAATTATGTTAGGAAAATCAACACGGACTTGATAGTATACTGAATTCAACAGTTTAGTGTCATTGTAGAAAAGAGGAGTCTTACTCACTGCTTTAAAATCAAAGCAAAAGAAATTTTTCCTGGATGACGCTACGGAGTAGAAGTTTGTTCATACTTCTAACTCACTGAGACAAAATGTTGTTGTTAGACGCTGAGGATGCTCGTAAACTGGGTACCTCAGAACACGAACGGTACATCAACTTTATCCTGCCGAAGAACCCCAGGGATTTCAGCTTTGACGAAACCACACAGACGCTGTTCCGAATCCTTGACGATCAGCAATCTCTGTTAGTATACGCTACCAGTGCTTAAAGCTCGTGACGTCAGCAGATGATGACTGGATGATGTACAATGGAAAAGTCAATCGGGAGTGCGAACAGTTCAAACTCCGAACAATGACTGAAGATCAATTCAAATGTCTGGTTTTTGCTTGTGGACACCAGCCATCAAAATAAACAGATATTAGCACATGTTTTGAGGCGGAACAAAGCTGCTTTTTGTACGCGTCTTTTGGCTTGTCCTGGGAGACAAATCACAGGACAGTTGTGGTATTTTTCGGGACCGAGATTTCGGTGTTAATTGTTACAAGAAGGAGAGTTCGATTTCATGTCAAGCGCTCCACTATATCGAGAACGAACTGACGCATCTTCTCGAGGGTTTGCAAAAGTTGTCCAAATAGACTTATAAGTAAAAACATGGCAGAGAGATCATTACGTTTTCTGGTTGGTTGAGTTGGTAAAACCCTATATACTCCAATCTGTCACTCGGGGTCGATTTTGCAGTGAGTTTTCCCAATCGTAACCCGTACAACGCACTGCTGAGAACCTTTCCGGCCTCAACATTGTGAGCAAGAGCCTGTTATATCCTAACTTGAAAGGGAGGATGTCTGTCCTTGCCAAAAATATGGGCGTCTACTTTTTCTCCGAAATATATTGGACGCACAATAATGCATTGCCCGCCATAGAGCCCAAAAATCCATAACTGTCGTTACTGCAGAATTTCTGGCAGACACAGATCATAGCGTAACTCCCAGATAATCTTTTCCTGTCATCTACAGAGTGCCAAAACAATACCCAAGATCAGACAAATGCCAAAACATAGTGACGGTTCAGGCGATCATCATTCCTTAACGTCGTTTGAATTATGTTGTTATAAGGAGTTCATTCAAGCTATTGGACACTCTCGGCTCAATAACCGTCAACACACGAACACACATCTTACTCCAACGGAGTAACGATTAGCAGACTATCCAAACCACCCTACCGATGGATACGATTTTGTTGCAAACCCTCGCTAAGATATGCTGGACTGTCTACGAAATAGTAATGTGCTTGACAAAAATAGAATTTTCCTCCTTGTAATATAGAAAAAGAACATTTTGATCCGGAGAATAACGCGACTGTCCAGCAAATTGGTGCCAGGATAAATCCGAAGACAACTACCAAAAACCACCTTGTTTCGCTCCAAAACGTGTGCAACAGGGAGAAAAAAACAAGTTATCTATATGATGACTTGCAAACGTTCTCGAGTCAGAAGGTCGAAGGACAGTTACTAAAATTGGCAGTTAAAGTCAGTAAGCCACCAGTGAGTATAGTGGAATAAAGGTCGACCAGGTATAAAGTAGCGAAGGTTGTCTTTCGATCGTACGAGAAATTTCTGCTTATTCTGTTTGAGTAAAATTGTCTTCTGGAGAAAGGAGGAGTAGTTCTGGATAGAAAAAAATGGAATGCCCATACAGGCTGACTTGATTGTTTTCTCCTTATCGATTTCAGTCGACAGAACGCTTTATACACTCCAAAAAGCGAATTTTCAGCCTTTTCACATAGGCACATCTTCAACAAGTAGAGAGCACTGTGACTAGTCCTCAAAATAACTAATCTAACTGTCGAACTCAATGACAAGTTAGTGAAATCGGTCGCAGTCGGTATGGCTTGTGAAGAAGTCCACGGATTTATTTTCATGTCAATTCATGTAGGATAAGGTTGTATTTGCGTAGAAGTCTAGCTAACTAAGGAATAATAGAAGAATAGTAGAACTGGGTACATGCAAACGAAAGATTTTACAGAGATCCATTGGAAGGTGTAGAAATATACTTAAAAATATCCGAATACAGAGTGTGGGCTGTCTCCGATAGAGTTTTTGCTGTAAATTGTCCACACCTTTCAAAATGATGAGAAACAATAAAATCAGCGAATTGTCTGTGGAAAACGTCTCTACAACAAGATAAATGTTTAGGGATCTGGAACTAGGTACAATGTCCTTCGACTACAAACCAGAGGAAAGATCCACTGAGTGCACAAGCCTTAGTAAAATGACTAATCACATGGTGGAGGATGGAGAGAAGTTAAGCACCGGACATAAAACGGAAGCTTCCGAACTGTGGTGAAAACGGTCATGAAGTGACAATGCCATATTTTTAATCAAGATAATCCCCAGAAACTTGAAAGAGAACAGTGAAGGCGAAGGTTCATTATTTATGTAAAGGATGAAACAGACATTGACAAGTCTCTTGGATAAATTCTCTATCATGAGCGAAAACAAAATATTAAGACATGTGAATGTACTAGGAGACAAACCGCGAGACCCTCATCAATCTTTAGCTCAGATAAACTATGCGGCAGGATAGGAAAACAAAAACTAGTTGGGCGATTGTGTCCCAATACCACGTCATCTGCATATTTGGTTACAAGTGGTACGAATGGAATTTAAAATAAAGCTAAGGAATTGGAGAGAATTTTATCCTGCAGGATATCGCAGCCAGCGATGAGTGGTAGTGAGGCTTGACTGCCTAATTTAGTAAACTGACTTTAATGTATAAAGTAATCACGCATGAACGCGACAGTTGAAGTTTAAATTTCAGATTCATCGAGGACTTGAAGTAGCGTCTTTCTGTCAACGCTTCCAAAAGTTTCGTCGTAGTCTAAGAAAAACATCTGCACGGCCCTTGATCTTCCATCAAACGGTGACAGAATGGACTGAACTAGACAAGCAAGTGTATCCAAAGTTGCGTATGAGCGACGATAAGTAATGTGACCAAAATCCACGATGTTCATCTGGACGTCTATTTCAGAAATAATGAGTTTTGCAGTGCTGTATATGTACATGAGATAGAACTAAATTTGATGTTTCGTTGTTTGGAATTGATGTCATGTATGTTGTTATGTAGCAGTCATCAAGTTTACACTGAGTGAATAACTCAGCCATAGGGTGATATAAAAATTCCACACATAGCTTATGAACAATAAGTGATAGGTCGTCAGGTCCAGTTGTAACGGCGTTTTTATCAAGGTTTACTGATAATCTATTAGTTGACATTTTGAGCTGTAATAATCTGATGCTGAACTTCTCGAATACACGTTCGTCAATTCGTGTATAATCTAAATGTCTACGTAGGTAATTCTAAGTCTATTCGGGTTCGTGCTAAACATCCTGTTTTTCACGTTGTCTATAAGTTGACTTGCAGTTGTTGTTACTGCCAGCGAAATCATGAAGTATCTCGAAATTGCTGTTCAATTCGATGGAGTATGGCAACTGTTTGATCGACGAAAAACAACACGGATCAACATAATCGATGACAAAATACTTCCATTGAGCCCAAATAGGATGGAGTCAGTATAACATCGATTGGCGTACATCGATTAGTTGTATATTTATGTAACAGTTGAAAGATAAATATCAGTTTCCTTGTATTTGTATGATCAGTAACAGTCACTCAGAGGAACATCGTTACATGAGATGTTTTAGTTTTTCATCATAAAACTCAATAAAGTTTAAGGATCTGTTCAGCTGCTAATCATTAACAGATATTTGACCGGTAAAGAGTTTGGTTCATGACTGTGTTCCTGTAGCCTACCTTGTCATAACCTCTTCAATTCGGTCAACCACTTAAGAATAAACAAACTCATTTCTACGCACGTACACACTAAGTTGTCACTGAGTCGAACATAATTGTACCCGAACTCAGACATATATGCATTCTGTTTCATAAATGTATAGAAGCTAGAAATTTTCATCTATTTGGCGTATTCATTAAGACAAAAAATTAAGTATTTTGTGTGTACACATAATTAAGAAATATACATAGTTTTAAACGTGTTTTTTTCCGAAAAAATGAAAGCCAATGAGAAAGTACAAGTTGCCCTATTTCTTAATTACACAGAGGCTGTAACTCATAGTTCATTACGTTCATTTTTTTTAATGTGTTGAGCTTTATTCACTCCAAACATCTAGCAATGTACACTGAATTGCTTAACCATTCATCAGTTAACAATCATGAGTTGTTTGGAGTTACGAACATCTCATATTACATAATGCTACTTTCCTAGATGAAATCAATATAGATAGTTTGAGGAACAATTTTATCGTCGAGTTGTGGATGAGACGATCTAAAACTGCTGTCCCCTATACGTATAACAGGAGAAAAGAAGTAGGGTCAATTAGAGCTTCATTTAGCTCATTTTCGAAGGAGTACGGTTTGCAATGCCTTGATTGACGTAAATAATTTTAGTTACATTGGGAGATAGGTAGACGTCAGGTGTTTGACAGTAACTGCTCATAAAACCTTGAATCATGTCACTTCTGATTGGCCCAATACTCAAGGGAGTTCCACAATTGATCACTTATCAAAAAACTGAGGAAATATCGTGGGCGAAGAAACGTGTGTTGTAGAATAATTTTCTGGAATGTGAAATCTTCGATGATGAAAAAAATATCTTAGACGTCACAAGTTAAATACTGACAAGTTCGAGGAAATGCTTAGCATTGTATAGTCAACACCAGTTTGAAGATGGCCCATTGGTGAATGCGTTTATTTTAAACGACAGATGTCAACTGGTTTTGCCGCAGTGACATTTTGTGGCTGGATTAGTTTCTTGGCTTACATTTTATGGCGATTATTGCATTTAGGCAAATTGTTTTTGTCACTCTCCGGAGTTCAGTCGAAGCCCTGATTTTTAAAACTTCAGCCTGTTCTACGAAAATAACCATCATTTATGTAATTGAGTCAAATATATGACAAACTCCGTGTGTTTTGTAATCATAAAACGGAATATCAACTTTAGAATACACGAATTTTTTGAAATACAAACTGACGCATATATGCAGTGAAAGAATTTGTGATCATGCTATCGTATTTTTAAAGGCTAAATGATACCCATATTAAGTTATACACAAAAAAATAAATCAATATTCACTGAACAACGGTAAATTTATTAATTTGAATGGAGTGGTTTAGACAGTCTCTTATCGTTTGCTTAATCTAAATGGCGGGGGGGGGGTTAATGGGGATAGAAACTTATGTACGTCACCACGCCAATGTGATGAGAACGTTTTTGCGTTGTCAATAGTAGACCTGCTGTTTTTTTATCTTATTCCTCTGTCTGTTCCTTATAACCAGATCATATCTGATGACTTTAGCAAATGATGATAGGTCAATCAACTGTTTTTGTACACAAGTTAGTTTACATTTCATTATACAAGTTGTTCATGTTTCTCATCGTTTCAAGCAGATAAACTTCATACAACTCATGTGGACAAACTTTAACTAACTTGTCAATTGTAACCGATTTCGATGTACTTCAGAAAATGCACATGTCAGCGCACACGTTATTAATGGTCCAGATAAAGAATGGTTATTTGTATCGCATGCTTTATGACATCGGCCACAATCATAACGCATTCACTAATCTCTGACACAATATACCCGTACGTTTGTAACTTTGAGATAAAATGATATTTATGTAATTAATTGCATACGGCTGTTACTTTCTGACTTCAAGTACCGTTTCCGTCAACTATACGCGGTTCATCTCACCTTTAAAGAATGATCATGAATCACAATTCACAAAAGTACAGACCAGAAAATGTGCAGGTGACAATGCCATATGATTTCGCTTTGGTGTGGTCATCATGAACTTCTTAATAATAGATAACGTAACCATTTTCCGCGTGAATTCCTTCACAAAGGTCACTGCAAATGATATTGATTAGTACAATGATAAATTTGAGAGGTGCTACTAAAGACCAATAAACATCACGAATTTTACGGTTTGCCATTGGTCAGGGTACGCCAGCTCAAGTTAATATCGGATTCACTGAGGAAAATGAGCAAATAACACTATCATATGGACCAGTATATTTGCCCGTGTTGTAAAACTCAAAACAAATGGCTGACGTGTCTCGACGGAAAAAGTCATTGATTGAAGAGAATGTGAAGGTCATCAAGAGAGCAGGCAATCCAGTGAAGAATCTGTCCTTCAATGCCACAAGGTCCCTGTTTGTGCCCGGGAGGACCATGTGGGGCATTGGGTAGCAGTACGTTGTCAGTCGGTCTGGCGCCACTTCCCCCATAGTATGTACACACTATTCCAATAGTCGCTTCCGGTCCATCGTCTTCCTGGCGTTGGGGCCTGCTCTTTAGTTCCCGAATATAAGCACTATACTACTCACGAACGAGGCTTTCTGTTATACAACACTAGGATGGATCCAGTCTCGAATAGGTTCTTGGTTTTATTTTAATATAACGGGATAAAGCAGAGTAAATAAGCACTTTAGATATGCATTTCATAGACAATCGGATACGCTTAGGTGTAGCGGTAGAAGTTTTGGTTACAGTCCTCACTAGCAAAGTGTTGTACAAAGTGTACGCGAAATACAGCTAACATAAGTGTCCTGTCTATTATAAAAAGACATAGTGTTAGCAAGTGTATTATGAAACCGGCCAGAAAGAACGCTAGCGCGCGTACGTTCTGCAACAGATATTCCAACCCACTTCATAATATGTTCGGTTTTCGCGAATACAGTGTGAACGTGTTTACAGACACTTGAGTTAAGTTAACGAAGATGTCGACACAATGTAGGGATACAGTCGGACACTTGTCACAAAAGAAGTATAAGTTGTTTTCCCCCGGAATATGCCTGAAACGTATTGGAGATTCCCAGTTTGGCAACGGCTCGAGGGCAATCATTAATAGGAAAGTTGATTGTTTCAAGTTATACTTACAGCCCAGGCATTTCAGACCATCCTTCCAAGTTATACGTTTTGAGGTGGTTCCAGTAGGTGGAACATAATTCACAGCTTCAATCCAAACTTGTTACACTACTGACCAACCACGCGCATTCAGAAGTCATGACAACGTTCGATTGTGGTAGTATGTACGTATAGAAGAAGTTGTACAAATGAAATCGGTACAATGTAATTTACTCTGTCTTTTCGTAGAGCTCGCCATCACCGGGATTTGAATTTCGGTCTCGATTTTATGAGGTAAATGTGTTGACCAGTGCGTCACTGATTTCGTATCTTGCATGACTGCATTGTCATAAACAAACACTAAGCCTCATTTTCTTGTGAGTAATGCTCAGGATGTGCACTACTAACAAGCAATGGACAAAGCGAATCACGGCTATAATACTTCCTATAAAAAGGGACTGGTAAAAATTCTTTTAAAATACAATCAGTTGCAAATGGTGTTGAGCCTTACCTTTTTGGGCATAAAGGTGGTTGTGCTCCACATTGTCATTGAAACATTCGGCTTGGAATCAGAAACTCTTCCTGAGTGATTATTACGGGGTTGTTAGAATAGTTTGCGTCCAATGATTCAGTCGATCTTCTCCATAAAATCTTTGTGTCCCTTATGGAACAATGAGTTAGCTATGGGGGGCATAAATTGGTGTGGAGATTAACAGTTTTTGTTAGAATTCCCCCCCCCCACTAATTCAACTGATCTAGGTAAGCTTTCTGAGTCAGAAGAGCCACAGACAATTCTGTACATTGCGTAATAACTGTTATCGACTCTTGATAATGTGTGATTTGATATGTTTTCTAAACTAATGAAGTTCATGTATTTAACCAAACAAAAATTCTTCTACTGAGTAATATGTGTTTATTATATAAAAATAAAACGTTTGAAACAATATCAACTGATCCGGACAACATCGGGTTGTGAAGAGAGTCATAAAGAAAATCTGGCAACAGTTTTCATTATTCCATACGAATATTTCCTTCGAGTCAAATATTACGAGAATACGAAAATTTACAAACATGTGCTAGACCAATTTCCGCATACTCCATGAAACCAACCAGCTAATAACAGTCGTACATCTGCATCAGACTGTTATGTCTGAGTTTGTTTTTCCGTATTGCCAATCTGACAATGAAACCAATTAAAAATAACAATGATACTATGTTATAATAAACAACTGATATATTTACACTAAAATCGAGTTTTTTCAACAGGTCATTGAAGGACAGGATTACTATCTGATTTAAAGCAGTCAAGCATAGCCTATTACATCTTGGGTTAGACGTCTGCAGATAAGTACCATCCTTAGTGACAGTAACATATGCCTACACTCTTTAATATTGATTTTTGTTTACTCAACTATAGCATAAGGAAACAATGATAATTCAGCAACTTCACAACGGTCCAACATAAACGAACATTAATGAATATTCTGTTCATATGAACAAGGCGAATCTGTACACAGGATAGGTTTGCAGAATAATTAGACCTGATGATTTCCATCCTACCCTAGAAAGTTCACAGATAGGTACAGTACACAAAAAGTCTGATCCGAAAAGGTGGTCAATGTAAATAAAAAGAGGGTCTATACATAGCTACCTTTTAAGGGTGATTATACTATGCACAAACAACAGTGATTGAGGAATTTAGTTAAGCGAACAATTAATGCAGCTGAACTCCATGTAATCACTCGAACTCAGAAGTTACCAGTGAATCCAACCAAATGGGATCAGCCTACCCATATCACCTTGCATTGTGTTTATCAATTTACATGTAATTGTGATGAGAGTTAAATAAACGGAACCGGGAGATGCTTGAGCCCTAAGGTGAAAGAATATTTACCTGAATGAGTGCAGAAGTCCATGTTTTGAGAACGGCAATGT
>JTDE01000344.1:38067-50173 GCA_014338405.1 Paragonimus skrjabini miyazakii
CTCGAAGAGTCCTTTCTGAAAGAGATGTGGGTTCAGAGACTGCCTAAGTGTGTGCAAAATATCCTTAGAGCCAGCCACCAAGCAGTTATATCCCGGTGGGATGAGATTGCCAATCGCAGCTGACAGACACACGAGAAAGAGCTCTCTCAAATGCCTGCGCCGGCGCCAGAGTCATCAGCATTCCTGGTCAGCCGTGTAAACGAGTTCACGCGCCAAATCCAGGCGCTCAGAACTCGAAGCTCGCGCTTACATTCGTTCTTACGTAATCTTAACAGAACAGCCTCCCAGTCTAGCTCAAGAAGGTGACGAGTGCCTACAGAGCGTGTCAGCCCCGACCACTGCTGGTACCACCAGAAGTTTGATGGTCGTACTCTCTTCTACCGCGGTCTTTGTTCCTTCTCCAAAAAGCATCATAAAATGTAGTTGACCAGCGCGTCGCGGCGACCGACGTTGCTGGTTCCCGAAGTCGCCTATCCCTCAATCTAGACCTCGAATCGAGAGCTCCCCAACTCATCAACATTGGCGCAGAGATCAGCGTCCTCCCACCAGATTCTCTCGAACGACTGACGAAGGCGCGGTTAACCGGGAATGTAGCGAATGACACACCTATTAGTATCTATAGCCAACGTTCACGTACAGTGAACATAGACCTTCGCCGCACGTTCCGACGGCGTTTTACTGTTGCAGACGTCAAGTGGCCACTTTTTGGCGTCAACTTTGACGTTCTAATCGACGCACGACACCATCGGGTAGTCTGCCGCAAATTGAATTTGTCCGTTGTCTGTACTTTGACCAGGGCGGTTCCGATCGTTTCCGTGTACCGCCCAATCATCACGAATAGTTATGCCCCTATTGCTCAGCAATTCCCCACCGTCTTCAAGCAAACGACCTTGCCGCCGCCAGAAACTAGTGCAACACAGCACCACATTGACACAACTGGCCCATCAGCGTTTGCTAAAGCCCGTAGTTTAACACCGGACAAAGTAAGGAAGCGCGCGCCGGGTCGGAGTGCATGCTCGAGCTTAGCATCATTCGTTTATCTGACAATCCATGAGCCTCGCCATTCGATATAGTGCGGAAAACATCAGAAGACTGGCGTCCACGTGGAAATTATCGCATGCTCAACAACGCTACGGTACCTGACAAGTATCCCATTCCGCACATTTGAGACATCACTGCTTGCACATGAGGCATACACGTATTCTCGAAGTTTGATCTGGTTCGTGCCTACCGCTAGATCCTAGTTGCCATCGATGGTACCGCGAACACAGCAGTGATAACATCATTCGGCTTGTTCGAATTTCCATGCGTACCGTTTGGCCTCCGGAAGGCCGCCCGGTTTAACAACGATGGCGAAAGTGGTCTGGGCTCCTTTCATCCTTATGTGGACGACCATTTTGGTGACAAGAGCATCAGAACTGTCTCCTGTTACTCTTCGAACGATCCGCAGCGTACGACGCCACTAATGACGCGGATAGGTGTTTATCGGCCAATCAGCAGTTGAGTACTTGGGGTATCATGTGGATCAAGACGGTATTCGGCCGCTGACAGACTGGGTGCAGGCGAGTTGCGACTTTCCCCGCCCTACCACGCACACTACTCTTCGTCGTTTTAACGGCACTGTTGATTAGTACCACCTTTTCATCCGCATTGCATGCAATTCGTGCAATCCATGGCTGATTTACTCCGTGGTCGTTGCAGCGGCAAAGTCGAACTAACAAAAGCAGCTGTCGACTTCTTCGACCGCACATGGAACGCACTAGCCGCTGTAATGATGCATCACTTCGGAGCAAACGCTGACATCTGTTTGGCTGTAAACGCATCCAACAAAGTTGTTAGCGCCGTATTCCAGCAGTTCGTCGATGAACTCTGGAGGCCACTTTCATTGATCTTAAACCATTATCACCTGAAGAAACTGGGTACAGCACGTTCGGTCGTGAGTCACTAGGTGTCTATTTGACCTTTTGTCACTTTAGACACCACTCGAAGGCCTCCAATTTGTTATTTTCACCGATCACAAACCGTTGGTGTATACTTTTCGTTATTGGTCCAAGCGCCACCCACCCCGCAATGTGCGCCACCTGGATTTCATCTCGCAAATTTTTACTGACGTGTGACACGTTTCCGGCAGTGACAACGTTGTGGCTGATGCTGTGTTACACGTATCAGCACTTGTTGTCCATGGCACCGTCGACTAACCAGCTATGATTGACGCACAGCGCACGGAGAACGATCTCCTTAAACGATTTTATGCAACACTTCCGTTGGAGGCACCGCCCAGTCGAACCCCCAACCTTTCAACGGTGCGTACCCGAAACACTGCACATCATTGCCCAGTCCGACACCCGCGCCACGAACAAGCTTGTTTCTGGCAGGTATGTTTGGCCTGGAATACAAAAGGATCTCCCGCACGTGGGCACGATCTTGCTTAGCTTGTCGACAAACTAAGGTTCACCGCCACGTGTCGGCGCCGATTGGCGGATATCCTTCGATAATAACTCGACTCGCACATCTCTACATCGATATTACAGGCCCTTTGTCAAAGTCCAGTGGCATGATCTACATATTGACGATGGTTTACTGTTTAACGCAATGGCCAGTGGCCGTCCCTGTACTCGACGTCCGCTGGTAGATCGTAACGCGCGTATTTGTTGAGCGTTGGGTAGCGTCTCATGGTATTCAGCCACGGTTGCAACTGACCGCGATATTCAATTCAAGATTGGTTCCCTTGCGAAGGCGTCAAACGCGTTTGGAGTTCATTGGACGCTACAACAGTGTACAACCCCGTTGAGGGCAGCAGGATTACACACTTCCATTTGGAATTGAAAGCAGCCTCTCAGCGGCAGATGCAATCTGTTGGGCAAGCCTCGCCAATGGTTTTGCTCGGCATCCGCGCGACAACCAAGGCCAATGTTAAGGTCTGTCGCATCATTTTGAGATTGCAGTGTTTTGCTTGATCAGTGTTAAATGGTGACCCTATGTTGAATTATACTCCCGAAGAATAAACGGTATTAACCATTTTTCTTCTTACCCCAGCTACTGTAACCGTTTCCCTTACTCTTAGTCAGTCTGAGCCCTGTAGTTTTCTAACTGTCAAAATGAAACATTCTTCTTCCATACTCTTTTTTGGCTAGCTTATAATTCTTACCATTTCTCGAAGCGTGAACAATCATTTTGCTCCAAACCAACCAATGACTATTTGTTTGAGTGAACTCAATCCCGTTTTATCGTCCTCCATTACTGAGTGGTGCCTAGTTGTCAGATTTGTTGTACAGGCATATTTTCTATACAAAGTATGAGGATTTTTCACATTCCAAGTGAGTTATTTGATGTTCGTGTACATTGATTCAATTAGTACCGTATAAAATCCAGTTTTGACGAGCGGCTTCTCATTAACCAATTCGAAGATAGATTATCTTCTCTGCCGTTGGATATTGAGAAAGGCATTTTTGGATCAACAGATTACGCCTAACTTATTGTTATTCTGAAACGTATCGAACGATTCAATAGTACTCGAATTCCTCAATATTTGGCACGGACACCTTGACTTTCTACGAGGAAGAGCAGCAAAGCTCTCCTGTCATGGAATTCCGGCATTTTACCAGAGTGACAAAATCGCATATTGTGGAAATTGCCACCGGTCCTGACAGGTATGGCGATTTCGAGGCTGATCCCAAATGTCTGAACCAGCAATATGCCACCGGACGATCAAACACTTCTCTGTCACTTGAATCTGCAGCGATGTCCCACAAATACTTTTCTTCTTTCGGAAGGAAGCCAGTTAGACATTCCTACCTATGGTGACGTTCCGCTTTCAAAAAACCTTAATTCTTCAAAGATTACATAAAAAGTTTCTACATCAGATGTTTTAAATGTTTCTAAAATCTTTCTTAATGATAGGATTCCACCTGAACCGAGTGTTGTCGAGCGTGTTTGCCGTTTCTTTGGGACTCTCAGGACTAAGCAGGGATCCGGCCCAGGGGCAGCGATAGAGACAGTGGTGACCCCACCAGAGAAGATGGAGTGTGTCCTACTCATCTACTGTTTTTCCCGTTCGGCTTAATCATGCTCTGTCGAGTGTTTCTAACAAAGTTTCTGATGATCTGTTGGAAAAAGGGCTGACGTTGAAGGCAGGGAGCTAGAGTTGAGACCTAAACTGCTCGAACTCCACAAGAAGCGCCGTAGGCCTGTGGAAGTCGAATCCGTCCCGACAGTCGGGACTAGATTTGGCACAACGCAAATGGATAATATCAGCCCCCGCGTTCAACAATGGGCCTCGGGAACAGACCACTTTAGTTTGGGCCCTGTTGAATCGTTAGAGCGGGCTCTCAGACCTTTGATTTTCGGAGCTAGTCTCCTGAAAATTGAAGTGGACAATTTCGATGGTTCCCCGAAGAATTACTCCATCTTTTCCAGATGTTTTGAAGGCAACGTGGCAGGTAAATTAATTGATGAAGGATCAAAGCTTTCATATTTATTGCATTATTGTCGTGGAAGGGCGAAAGAGGCGATTAATAATTGCATGCTCTTGCCAAAAGAGGTGGGGCTTACAGATGCAATGAGAATTTTGCACCAACAGTTTGGCCGACGACATGATATTACGCAGGCGGTAAGTAGGGAAGTTTTATTGGGCTCTAATTTAGTACCTGTCGTTGTTGATGGTTTGCACGGACTAGCCAGTCAGATGAAGGGCTGTCAGGCGATATTGACACAGCTAGATCACGGAGCAGGAGTAAACTGCTCAACCAACATTATTAAAGCAGTTAAGCGATTGCCTCACCACTTACAAGCTAGGTGTACAGAAGTTGTTGAGAGCATATCTGATTGCGGAAGGGAAGCCAATTTTGGCGATCTATTGCATTTTGTGGAGAAAAACGTGGCAGTCAGCGCTAGTCACTATGGCCAGTTGGCCGTTCGCGTCGAAAATAAGTCGTTACCCAACATCCTCTGGAGCCAAGTACTCGAGGTGCAACGTGGCGTAGGTGTACCTTATGAGAAAGTGAACTTGCAGTGCCCAGTTTGTAATGGGTTTAGCAGCAAATCTTTGCAGCAACGCAAGGCAACGTTGAAGACCATTTAAATTTTTTTATTTGCTTAAAAGCGAATCATGTTGCGAGGTCTTGTAGGGTACAGATACGGTGTGGGATACCAGGTTGTGGTCGACGTCATCATACATTGGTTCATGAGGATAAGCCTGAACAAAGTATGGAGCAGGCAAAGCCGTTCTTGTGCAGTGCCACGCCCAGTCGAAACGGCGTGTGCCTAGGATTTGTCACGATATGGTTGGTTGGCCCAGGAGCGTTGGTGACAACGTATGCCTTTTTGGATAACGGATCTGGCACTACGTTGTTCGAGGAATCTATTGCATGAGCAATCGGTTTGCATGGACGGGCCTGTCAGATGATGTCCCTTACTCTACACGGAACTTGTGCAACATCATGCACTAAACCCTCAGTTGAGTTGCAATCCTCGGTTCAGGAGCATTTTGACACAGCTTGCATAATATCATGTTAGCGGCCAAACTGCTGGTGCAAAGTTCCCATTGCATCTGCAGAACCCACCTCCTTTGGCAAGAGCATGAAATTATTAATCGCCTCTTTCGCCCTTCCACGACAATAATGCAATAAATATGAAAGCCGTGATCCTTCATCAATTAATTTACCTACCACGTTGCCTTCAAAACATCTGGAAAAGATGAAGTAATTCTTCGGGGAACCATCGAAATTGTCCACTTCAATTCTCAGAAGACTAGCTCCGAAAATCAAAGGTCTGAGAGCCCGCTCTAACGATTCAACAGGGCCCAAACTAAAGTGGTCTGTTCCCGAGGCCCATTGTTGAACGCGGGGGCTGATATTATCCATTTGCGTTGTGCCAAATCTAGTCCCGACTGTCGGGACGGGTCCGACTTCCACAGGCCTACGGCGCTTCTTGTGGAGTTCGAGCAGTTTAGGTCTCAACTCTAGCTCCCTGCCTTCAACGTCAGCCCTTTTTCCAACAGATCATCAGAAACTTTGTTAGAAACACTCGACAGAGCATGATTAAGCCGAACGGGAAAAACAGTAGATGAGTAGGACACACTCCATCTTCTCTGGTGGGGTCACCACTGTCTCTATCGCTGCCCCTGGGCCGGATCCCTGCTTAGTCCTGAGAGTCCCAAAGAAACGGCAAACACGCTCGACAACACTCGGTTCAGGTGGAATCCTATCATTAAGAAAGCTTTTAGAAACATTTATAACATCTGATATATGAACATCGTTCCCAAACTTTATATATCTCAGCCTTCAAGTCGAAGGTCGCCGAGGCAGATGCGAGTTATTATGTCCTGCGGTTTCGTTCCCTTGATTATTTTCCGGACGACCAAGAGTACTGGCTAGCGCATCTATAGCTGCAATTTCAGTTAGCTCGCATCACCAGCCAGACGGCCAATTTCACATACTTGGCCACCGCGTTATTAATGTCGGTCGCATCCTATGTCACAGACTTAGTGATTAAACCACCCGAGACTAATCCTTACGACGTACTGAACATCACATCCTCACTTCATCTCAGTCGCTTCGGCAGTTGAGGCAAGTGGGAGAGAATCACAAGATCGATGACAAACTCATGCGTTACTTTTGGTTGCAAAGATCACCCGACTTTGTGCAGGCAATTATTTCTCCATTCATGCCGACGAGTTCCTTGGGTGAGTTGGCAAACTCGGCCGACTCAGTCATCTAACATCTTCCCAGCAGAATGCATCAGGTTGAGACACACGCAGAAAGCATAACCGCCGACTTAGCAGCACAAGTGAAAGAACTTTGTCTAGATTTCCAAGCTCTCGAAGCTTTTCGCTCTCGCCCCGGTTCCAGAGGACATAGCCGTTCCAAGTCGCGTTCAAGAACGGGATACTGCTGGTATCACCACAGGTTTGGGACGAAGGCAAGGAAATGCATTAAGCCATGCACTTTCTCAACTGTCTTAGTAAATTTAAGTGCCAGCAAGTAATGGCAACAAGTGTTGCTGGCAGTCCCACTCCTGGTCGTCTTTTTCTTTATACACGGTATAAATTCCAGGTTGCGTTTTCTGGTGGACACCGGCACTCAAGTCAGTGTCACACCGCCTAGAAAAGAGGATACGCTTCGGTCGACGCCTTTCAAGCTTCAGACCGCCGATGGAACCCCAATACGCACTTTTGGCACACGCTTCCTTACGTTGGATGTGGGCCTACGGTGTTCTTTCTGTTGGGTGTTCATTATAGCGGATGCACCAGATGGCAATTTGGGCATGGAATTCTTAAATAATTTCGAGTTTGTTGTCGACGCAGGCCATCACAAGTTTCTAGATCCTCTGACGAGTATGTCCACCATAGGGACCACTTTACCGACGACTGTCCTCAGCCCCCAGCTTGCTGGACCAAATGGCAATGATGGATACCGAGCAGTATTACGTGAGTTCTCGGAGTTGACCCGTCAATCTAACGAGCTACCCGCCGTCGTTACGGACGTGGTATATCATATCAAAACGAAAGGCACACCAGTTTTTCAGCGACCGCGAAAACTGGCACCGGACAAACTGCGCATCGCTCGCGCTGAATTTCAACATATGCTGGACATGGGTATAATCCACCCCTCCGATAACCCATGGGCAACTCCTCTGCACATGGTGACAAAGAGGACAGAAGGCAATTGGAGTCTTTGCGGAGAGTACCGTGGATTAATCAGTGCCACAGTTCCAGATAGGTACCCTGTGTCACACATCCACGATCTAACTACCAGCCTTGCGGGTAATACAATCTTCAGCAAGATCGACCTCATTCGTGTCTATTACCGGATACTTGTAGCACAAGAGGATATACCCAAGACGGCTATTACCACCCCATTTGGTTTGTTCGAATTTGTGCGCATACCTTTTGGTCTACGTAACGTGCGGTTGTGCTGAAGGTTCTCTCAAGTCCAGCTCCCTAGTGTCCTTAAATCTTGCGTTGAAGTCCGCTTGTGAACAGTGAGTAAATAAATAAATTAGATTTGTTTGGTTATCCACCGTCTTCTCACCGTGACTTCTGATCCGCCTTAATATAAGGTCGCGGAAACTTCGGAAATAACATCAAGATACACCCTATGCTGACGATGTACATCACATACTTTGCCTATGTCTTTGTAATATTGAAACAAAATAATTTTTCAGCAACAGAATTCAACGAATCCATGAAATAAAACAAGCCCGAAAAATATGTCGGCTGCGGTAACTTGAAAAACCTTTTCCAACAAAGATTACAGGGATATTTGTAGTCTACTGAGAACACGTCGGGTAGTAACCGGAAGAAAACCCGATCTGTCTGCTGTACATAAAAACGTGGTGATCTTTGCCTGCCGTCTGTTTGCTGTCTGCGATCGGGCCTGATTGTTTGCATGCTTATCGACCTATGCGCGCCAATGACGTCATGCACTCTCCCGGCTCGCTCGCGCTCGACAGTCCTATCACTAACCTTCCTCGCTACTTCCGTTCATCAGTGCTGTTTAGTACTTATTCAGATCCATTGTAATTGTGGTATAAGTTCTGTCTATCTTAATTATTTGTATTCTCACTCCGTGTCTGGTAATTCAGTAGCGTTTTGTACACTATTTTTTATTTCGTAATTCTCATTGTTATTCACACTTTTTACTTTCCCCAACTTCACACATACAACCGACGTTTAAACCAACTTAATCGAACTAATCAATAATCGAAATACCAAATCAAACTTCTCAGGTCGCGAGCCGTGCGTTCTCTCTGCGTTCAGCGTCGCTTGTGGAATTATTTGTCGGTCGTCTAACGAATCTCATCTCCGGCGTTGTCTTTCTTTCTTGTGGTGGTCTCTTCAACTTAACGGACTTTGACTTATCAGGGAATCGTTCCTATTTTATCGATACATCTTCCGTTTAATTTGTACGTCTATCTTTGAGACTATCCTTCACCGTTACGACTCTTCTTTAATGCTGCCATATTTTGGTCATTTTTATCATTTGACTAACTAGGTCACTACAAAAATGGTGAGCCCGCCTATTTTCTCCGAACAGTTCTTTATCCATTTTTTTATATTGACAATGCTTGACGACACCATAGACATAGACATTAAGGCCGAAGACAATGTTGCTTTGAAATTACCCGTGTACAGCGCCCGAACTCCTCGACTGTGGTTACACCAGATTGGGGCCGTCTTTACCACCAGGCGGATAACCTCTGAGAAAATATGATTCTCATACGCGGTGCAATCTCTTCCCTTTAATATTGCCGTGAAAGTGGGAGACCTGTTGGAACCAGTCCCGTCCGATTCCCCCTATACCATTCTAAAGGGCGCCATCATAAAACGGGCTGGGAGGTCAGAAGCTAAACTGCTGCATGACTTGCTCAACTCAGTCGAACTAGGCGACCGGTCCCCATCCCAATTGTTACGTTATATGAGTGGCCCTTTAGACTCGCAGAAACTCGATGACGCCATCTTGAAGCAGTTGTGGGCGGAAAAACTGTCGTCTGCGGTGAAACAAACTTTGACCGCCATGGATGATGATAGCTCAGTTGACAAATTGGCAGCTCTTGCGGACAAGGTATCAGAAACATTCCCCTCACAACCGGAGTGTGCCGCAACCACAGCGGTCTCAATTACTGACGATGGCCTAAAACTTTTGATGAAAAGATGTGCCATCGTAAGGACAGTATGGCCATACGGATCAATGAGGTAAAAAGGCATCCACCAAGAAACCGTGCACGATCTAACTCCCGCAGACCGTCAAGGTTGTGTTGGTACCACCAAACCTTCCGACACAAAACGAAGAAGTGCACCTAACCGTGCACGTTTCCGAACCCGCCACGCATCACCGTCAAACCGGCAGGCCATCCAGTAGCGGCGACGACTGTCGCCGGCTCAGCAGATACAAGTCGCCTATTTTTCATCAGTGATCGATCGACCAGCTTGCGGTTCCTTATCGATACCGGAGCCGAGCTCAGCGTCATTCCACCGCAACCAAATAATCGACTTCAGTCTGGCCAGCACATTTTGCAAGCCGCAAACCAAAGTCGCATCAAAAACCGCAGAGAACGCTCTCTCACCGCCGATCTCAGTCTCCGGCGACGTTCTCGATGAATATTCCTGCTAGCTGACGTTCAAACTCCACTGATCGATGCCAACTTCCTGGCACATTTCAACCTTTCCGTGGAGGTCAAGAGGTAGGAGTTAATTGACAACAACACTGCATGCACAGTAGACGGTATCCAATCGACGATCGCATCAATCGGCATCCGGCCCGCTCTTCCACCAACACCGTCATTCGCAGTACTGCTGAAAGATTTTCCCTCGTTAACTCGGCCGTGCTCACATACAGAGAGGGTTAAACACAATATAGTACATCATATTATAACACGTGGCCATCCGGTTGTCGCTCGCCCACGCCGTTTACACCCAGATAAACTCAAAATCGCCGAGGCTGAATTCGAACGTATGCTTCAGTTGGGCATAATTCGATCTTCAACCAGCTCTTGTCCAACACCACTGCACATGGTACCGAAAAAGTCCCCGGGCGACTGGCGACCTTGCGATGATTACCGTGCTCTCAACAACTGCACCATCCCGCACAGGTACCCTATACCACACATCCAGGATTTCTCCTCAGGACTTGCGGGCGCCACTATCTACTCCAAATTAGACCTAGTGCGCGCCTATTACTACATCTTGGTCGCAGAAGAGGATGTTCCGAAAACGGCCATTACAACACCTTTGGACTTTTCGAGTTCACAAGAATGCCCTCTGGACTCCGTAATGCGGCTCGAACATTCCACCGATTCATGGACGAAATATTACGTGGACTCCCCTTCGCGTACGCCTACATCAACGATGTTCTGACCGCTAGCCGCTCAAACGAGGAGACTTTTCCCACCTTCGTGCTGTTTTCGATCGTTTCGCGTAGTATGATATTAAAATCAACAATGACAAGTGTGCCTTCGGAGTTAGCTCATTGGATTTCTTGGCACATCGCATTGACCAAACCGGCATAACACCTTTGACAGATAAAATTGAGACCATCTCGACTTTTCCGATTTCCACTAGGGTGACCCAACTCCGACGATTTCTTGACTATTATCAACTCTTCATCCCTCATTGCGAGGAAATTTTCAAATCTCTGACAGACCTGGTCGACTCCAAACGTAAATCAGTCAAACTCTTACCCGAAGCCAAGGCATCTTTCTCAGCTGCAAAGGAAGCCCTATGCCACGCCACCAAACCATGCTTCATCAGTTGCGATCCAAATGCACATTTCCTTCTCACCACAGATGCGTCAAATGCTGCCGTCGGCGCAGTCTTGGAACAAAGAGCTCCAACCAGCACAGGTTGAATACAGCACCTTTGGACGCGAACTTCTGGCTATTTGTTTGGAGATCCGTTATTTTCGGCATCTTGTGGAAGTCCGACACTTTTTCGTGCAAATCGACCAAAAGCCGCTGACATTTGCATTTCAAACCGAACCCGACCGATATTCCCCGCGTGAAATCAGACATTTGGACTACATCTCTCAGTTCACCACGGACATCCAACACCTACGTGATGAAGCTAACATCGTTGCTGACGCTTTATCAAGTCCTGAAGTCAACTCAGTCCAGCCGCCACCTTCCTTCGACTTGTCTGAAATGGCCACAGCCCAACAGCGCAGTGGGGACGTAAAGGACATTCCCATCTGTAAGTTCTTGAAATTATCCACCATTCCTCTGTGGACACAAGTCAGTGACATCCTGTGCGATACTTCAACGGGTAAACCGAGACCTTTTGTCCCAACTTCGTACCGCCGTACAGTTTGTAATCATTTCCACCGTTTATCTCACCCCGGAGAACGCGGCACATTAAAGTTGATTGTACAGCGCTTCGTTTGGCCCTCCATGAAAAAAGATGGTCGTCTCTGGTCACAACAGTGTATGGAGTGCCAAAGAAGTTAAGTACACGGGCATACGGTTACCACACCTGGCACATTCTCCCAACCAGACGTCCGCTATTCCCATATACATCTTGACATCGTTGGCCCACTACCAAATTTTAACGACTGCAAGTATATATTGACCGCAATCGACCGTTTTACCCGTTGGCCTTTGGCTGTGCCCATTA
>JTDE01000344.1:62178-79012 GCA_014338405.1 Paragonimus skrjabini miyazakii
ATTATTATTTGACCACATAAAAGTTCATATTCGTGTATATATATATATATAATGCATTCCTGGACGTCCTTCTCTACTGTTACATGTATATGTTGATACACGTGGGTTGTTAAACGTACAGACGTTCGTGCGTATGGGTGCACTGTTTCCAGGACAATGGTCAAATGACCCATATGGTTTCTCACGCAGTACTTCACAACTGGTCGTTCTTATAGGAATGGTTGTTTGCAAATGACTGCGTAATAAACCATGGGCTTTTCTGACTTGAAGACGATTGCATATAATCTTAGAAGGCAGCTGCCTTCTAAGATTACATACAATCGTCATTACCAGGTAACCTAGGTTAACTGGTGATGACAAAGATCGTGTTGCGGATGTACTGGCTTATGTTCTATATAGATGTAACTAATCGAGGATCGGGTGCGGTAATACAGATCGCTCAGTGTGAATAACAATGTATCTTTACTGGTCTACTGGTTTCCTGTGAGGCAGAAACTGTAGCATCTTTGAGGGTGCTGCGCCTCAAGCTGTTTCGGAATGGGTCTGCCTTCTTCTATAGGTTTTGATCCTCCGGTAACTTCAGCTTATGAGTGGACGTTGAGTGGCCGCCCATCCTTTTAGTCGTGTGGATGTGTGTTACATGGACGCACGCTGAATAATGTAATCAGCATTTAAGTACTGTTGTCGGAAAGCACCATGTTATTGTGTTGTAGGGTGAGGTGGAAATGAGTCCAAGTTCACCTCCGATGGGATTATCAGAAAAGAGCAACAGTCACAGTAACGGAAACAAGGGAAATGGATAGTAACAGTATTAGGAATAATAAATTATCGTGAGTGAGTATAGCGTCATCAGGTGGTTAGTGCAAAGTGACCGGGCTTGATGGGGCGAGTTCAGGTGAAAAACATGCATACGAAGACAATCAGGTCGTTAACACAGGCAAACATACTGGGAGTGGCAAACATATACATGCCTCGAGGGTTGAGCGTTCTAACGGGCGTACTTCGTTCGTAGTGGCCATCTAGGTAACAGCCAGTCATCAAAACGCTTCATAAACATCTCCAGATTGATGAGCCCAACGATTTCCGCCAAAAAGACGTCCGCAATCGAACAAAATCGGGTGGCAAACTAAGTTGCTAGTAGTGAGTGACCATGCACTGTTTCTAGCTTAACCTTGTGTTCTTAAGTCGGTGGTCTCCGTCAACTTGAATAGGTTTCCATTGGTGTGATCCGTTGTGATTATGATTGTAAGGGTGAGAAACACACTTCCTCTCAACCATCTGTAAATCGATGGGAAGAGGTTAAGAAAATCTAGTCGGTCGACATAAGAGAACGAGCTTTTCGTTACACATCATTGTACATTGTAGGTATGAAAAACAGGTCTATATATTTAACGCCAACAGTGGTCGTGTTAGAGAACCGAAGATGCGTACAAAATATTCTGCCGGAAATTTCCTTAGTAGTCTACTGAGCGCTACCAACTTGCTATTAGCCCCATTTGTAGGCGTGTTGACGCTAGGACAGGGGTTTGCCGAGAGTGGAGTCCCAAGGTTTTCTTGGAGAGAAACGATAAAAAGGTGCCCTCCTATCCGGTAGCTTGTGCTGAACCCGTACAGTACATGCATGATTTTAGACTTACTAATGTTGAATGGGAGACTGTTCCCTACCGACCACAGATGCACGGTAACGAGATCTCGCCGTAAGAGGGCGGTCCTTAGGAAAACGCAGAGTGCGCCATACTTTAGTGTTATTCAAATAAATGGGCAGACAGTATAGATTAACAGCCAGTAAATCTTTCACAAATAAAAAGAACAACAGATAGTCCAGTAAGAATCCTCGTGAGACACCCGTGGGAGTCTTAACGACAGCAGACAGCTCACCGTTATCCCGCGCAGAGCGCATCCTGTCTTATAAATAGTGTTTGTTTCATTTATACAGATATCCGTTGAGACCTGTAACTGGCAGCTTATTAGGTAGAACGCGATGGCTTACTCAATCATACGCCTCAGTAAAGTCTAGAAAAGCAACCTCTATTTGGTTGCAGTATTTCTTAGCCATAGTCCAGGGGTCAACTGCACGAACATCTTTGTCGGAATCCGTAATGACGCCTCGTTAAGATTTCAGTGGATTTGTGTCTCGCTTATATGCTATCATCTACTGTGCCTTTAGTTGCCTTGTAGGCATATAAAAGCATTGCTTCCGGACGACAGTTGCCTGCATCAGTTCTGTCGCCACTTAGAAAGATAGGCGACATAATCGTGCTTTCAAGTATTGGGAAGGATATCTGAGATATATGAATGTTGAACCAGCGCGACAGCACATTTCCTGCATGGAATAATTGGTAGGCTGACGATGCCTTAGGATATCCTCGTGCTTCAACCTGAAAAACTTAGCTCTGACACAAGACTCCGACAAATCGGTGGAAATTTCGATTGTAACGGTGTAACTCAGGCCTGCTGGTTGTTCAGCGTTGTCTGGGTCACCAAAGACTGTTACGTGGAGTATCTCGGCGGTCTCCTGATTACTAGCGGACAAACCAGACGGATACATTAGGGAAGATGCCGCTGATAGAGATTTCGTAACGGACGCGAGGTATCCGTAGAAACGCTCGGATTAGCTAACAATGGCTTTTTTCGAGATTGAGATGGTGATCGCGACGACTTGTTCTTACCGCGCGTGTGCGCCAATTTCGAACAACCTTTAGACAATATGTGCACCCTCTGTATCAAGTAACATAAAGCCATTCCACAAAGCTTTATTCTCCTGTATGGGGCGTTTCATGTAAGGTTTTGGTTGCGATTTACTTGTACTCTGTCTAGGGGAAGAAAGGTACCCGTTCAACGATCACTTTGTTTAACGTGTCAGTGATATGACCGTAATATTCTTCGGAAGTGACAACTGCTTCACTCGAGGGTCATAGGGTTCATCTCAAACGCCTTCGGATTAAGTGGAAGTCGGCTCGGCGAAAGTTTCGACGAATTGGTTAAGGGTGTCGATTAACCACAACGTCACACATCAGCCTGAAACGGATGACTGCTTGGTCGTCCAGAAGAGTATCGACTTTAGCAGCATTCACAATGTATGGCTCAATAGTGAGAAGTAAGCCCAGATCAGATGAGTCACACGCACCTCTGTAGCGAGTACAACAATGCACATGTTCCGTTAGGCTGATCTCTAAATTGTGATTGCAGAACTCCGCATTTTCTCCGCCAGAAGTTACTCCACTAACAAATTTAATGCCTGGAAGGTTAAAGTTCTCCGTTATTACTCGTCGATTATACTCGACTCTTTTTAATGCCACTGCCTAGTGGATAACTATGTATGGGGTCTGTGACAATTCCGTTGACACAGCAGGTGGTGTATACTCTAATTCGGAATGCTCTTTGCAGCTTGAAAATGCAGTGATTGCGTAGATTTAATCATGGATTATAAATTTATACAGGTTGTTGACCAGTTTGTTTGCCAGAGGAGCTGCTTTAACGGCGGTGGCGATACAGGGAATGAAAAGAAGCGCGTATTTCTAAGGCAAGGGCGGTGTTCGCTAATTTGTGAGTCTCTGGACAGAGAGACCTATCCCTCGGATGCTTGAAAAACGTATATATAAGGCGACACTGAGGGCTGTGTTACTCCGCGGCAGTAAAAATTGGCCGCTAAGGGTAGAAGATATAAACCGTATGTCGGTATGTGACCACCAGTGCCTGCGTTTTATCGCCCATATCGGGTGACACCCGGCGAATAACTAACCAATAAGTTAGAAGGCTTGTAGTCGGTGGTATTTGCCAAACGAATTTTTTCATTCAACCCTTTAATTTGCACAGACTTAGGTCATGTACTAGGGACGCTGGCTAGTCGTCTGCCACACAACGCTGCGGCCGATTAGCGCAAGCTGTGAGGTGAACAGATAATGACCTGACGTAGACAAATGAAATCGTTTACGAAGTGGTTGGCCATTGTAGATCGGGTTCGTTTCCCGGGCTGGAGCCCTGTCAACTCACAGAGTCGATGGCTTGAAACGTTAGGTGAGATGGCGGCTATTTGAGCTCAGTGGCGTGAATGATGTCGTTGTTTGTCCGAATTGTCTGTGAAGTGTGTGTACTTAATGATGCGGGATAAAGAAAGCCGTGAGGAAGCTGTCTTGCTGATGACGCCTTACTTTCACTTACAGCTTGGTTGTTTGTTTGTAAGGTGTGAACACCTTGACGCCGACTGCTTGAATGTTGACGTAGCTATTTTTATTGGTTAGGTCCACTCCTCTTTCTTTTTTCTCCTTTCTTTCAATAAAGGGTTTGCTTTCTTTCTTTTTCGTGGTTGTGTGGCAGCTAAGCATCAATGTGACCTACTGACATATTACTATACATGATAATTATGACTACACACTACTCTAGTGATCATTCTAACTGAACGATATTTAGCCATGTTCATCCAGAAAGACTCAAGTGTGGATCCTGCCGTGTTGAAGCCTTGACGTCTTGCGAAATATATATCGCCACTGCTCCTCCCCTTTCGCCACTCTGTCGGTGCATAAAATGTATTAACCTGAGATTTCGACTTTCTGGCTGAGAATCTGGGGGGGGGGTTAAGCCACATCTGGGTAATGTTGATGATCGTGGGTGTCTATGACTGAACGAGCTCTCCTATTATTTCGTCAGAATAGCGTATTTGTGTATACGTGCTGTCAACTTAAGATACACTTATGAGTGCCAGTTTCCACCTGCTTGATGGACGGCAACTGAAAGGTGGCTGTTGTCAATTTTAGTCCAACCTCTGTGGGTTCGCCTTCCGCGAGTTTTTAGGACGGATGATTTACTTAACGGGAACTGGTTTGGCGGAATTCTGTCGAGCTGAACCTCAGCAAGTTTTACAAGTGTAATTAGTTGGCCCCCAGGCATTGCTGCCTTGGACGGTTTTCACGTATCCTACTGCCTTATACCACGGCACTTTTCCTTGTTTCGCATGCTTGTAGAACTTTCCATAACACCTTTTCGCGAAATACTGTAACACTCATCAGTTTGAGCGCTTGAGAAGAGGTCAAATGTGTGGGTCTCGGTAGTCACCTGATGACGGAGGTTGCACAATCTTCCCAATTTCCCTTTTGACGGAAAACCGTAAAAAGTTTCCTAAGGGTTTTGTAACCCAACATGTGTACACAATAATTAAATGAGCATTTCATGACTTAGGAAAACATAACCCACAAGAACGAGCCATATCTGAATAGGATGAGAACGAAGTACAGATTAGGTAATATTAGACCGTTTTATTCCTAACACGATGATTTGATGGCTGTAAATCTACAGGCAGACTTACGTATACATTTGAAACATTGGGTTCCCTTCAATAACTTCATCAGCGCAGAAAGAAGACATATGTTGTGATATGTTAACATTTCGTTTACTCTCATCAGTCGCAAACGTAGAACATGCGAGTTATATATGACAGACTATTAGAGGTAGACAGGGTATGGACACGCATACAATCACACCACGCATTATGTCATCACCACCACGGCAACCCTGTAGGTTGTTTCACCCACTTTTGTGCACGTAGCGCCGGCTGGTGAGCCCTAATCAGCATGGCTTTGCTCAAGGCCAGTAGTCTCGGGTTCTGATGACGTAACAATATTTTGAAAGAGTTAAGTGGAACCACCTGGTGACCTGTTATCATGAGGTATCTGGCAATCGTTAATGCGGGGCTTCGAGTAACAGATTCACCGGTTTCCGGTTGCTGTGTCATGCGCTGTTTTAAACAGTTTGGGACGTGTTCTGCCACTCGTTGATATAGCTGTCGGTCTGTTCTGCCTATGTAACCGTCACTGCAACTGCAAGTGAACTGATAGACAATGTGAGAGACAGAATGGTCATACAGACCGCGTTCGCGATTGTGTAGAGCGAGTCCTTTGATGGCTTGAACCAAGCGTAATTGAGCAGCTGCATACGTACAGGATAGGGCACATTTCAGTTTGTTCTTAATGTCGTTCGCCAGCTGATCATCTTTGAATTGCAAAAATAAAAATATATCTTTCTTTTGAACGGTTTGTACTGGCTCGTTGCACTTGTTCATCCTGGTATGAATGTCAATGAACTTTTCAGGATATCCGTTTGCCACCAAAGTGTTCCTCAACATGTTTTCTTCTGTCTGCAGCCTGTCGGGGGTGCAAATATGTCTGGCCCTATGAAATAGGGTTTTGACCAAACTCCGCTTTTATGCTATGGGAGCAAAGCTGGAGAACTGGATATATTGTCCGCCCCATGTTGCTTTGCGATGGACCGACCGCTGTAATGTTCCATCCCCACGCCTAGTGATGAACACATCTAGGAATGCCAGACTGTCATTTGATTCCCTTTCGTGAGACAAAGATAGGTTCGGATGAATAGAGTTAAGAAGGTTAAAAAATAAATCAAAATGGGGAGTGTCCGTAAAAATCAAAATATCATCGACACATCGCTTGTACAATGAGGCTTTTGAAATAGTATCTGACACCTGTCGTTCAATCATTCCCAAGAAGTTGTCGGCTAATGTTGGGCCTAACGGACTACCCATAGCCACTCCATCTACTTGTCTATAGGAAAGTCCTTCAAAACTGAACCTGACATTTTTTGTACACAGTAAAATGAGATCCTTAAGATACTCAAGTAGAATACCTATATCACAGTTTTGGCCGGAAATAAAATCACATAAAACTCAACTGTCTCTCGAAGCGGAACGTTTGTGAAAAGGGAATCAACGTCAATCGAATACATAACTTTCGGATGAATAGAGTTAGGAAGATTAAAAAATAAATCAAAATGATCAGTATCTGTTAAAATCAAAATATCATCAACATACCGCTTGTACAATAAGGTTTTGGCAATATTTTCAGAGACTTGCCGTTCAATCATTCCCAAGAAGATATCGGCTAACGTTGGGCCTAACGGACTACCCATAGCCACTCCGTCTACTTGTTTATACGAAAGCCCCTCAAAATTGAACCTGATATTTTCTGTACACGGTAAAATGAGATCCTTAAGATATTCAAGTGAAATACCTATATCACAGTTTTGGCTGGAAATAAAATCACATAAAACTCAACTGTCTCATGAAGAGGAACTTTAGTAAAAAGGGAATCAACGTCAATGGAATACATAGTTTGTGAACTCACTGACACGCGTTCTAATGTCTCAGCTAGTTCAAAAGAATTCTTTAGGCAATGGGGAGATAACGGTTTGCGAATGGGGTCCAAAATTTAAACCAGCCATCGAGCAATTTTATGATATTCTGAATTGTTCATATACAAAATCGATTGCAGGGGTGTTCCACCATTGTGTATTTTTGGTGCACCTCTCATTCGTGGTGTTTCCGTGCCGATTGGCTTCATGAACCTATATTGATTTTCAGATATGTGGCCGTGCAACAGCAGTATCTGAAGTTGTCTCGCCATTTGCTTTTCCAACAGTATGTTATTTTCACACGTCTTATCTTTCTTAGACTTTCGTTGGTCTTCCAAAATGGTATTCGTTTTCATCATGTAATCATCCTTGTTCATGACGACAACACCAGAACCTTAATCCGGCTTTAGAAACACTACTTGTTGCAATCCTGTCAATTCTTTCATGGCTTGATAGTGTTCCTGTTTCAGACAACACTGCTGACGAATAGGTGCTGATATAAATTGGTTAGAAATATCCACCAATTTTGCGCGGAACCAACTCGTCTCATCGGAAGAAGTGGACGACAGATCTTTCGACTGATCGTACATATATTCGAATTGCACTTGCGTGCTCAACTTGTTGACGTCTTTGGGTGGTATTTTGAACTTCAGTCCAAGGAAAAGGACATCCAGCTGCGTTTGTGTGGACTAAGTTGACGAGAGATTGTGCACATGCTTTAAGCCGTCACTAGGAAATACACTCATATTAGCTGAGTGTGAGAGATAACTTCGTAGAGAACGAAGAGTTCTAACCTTGTTGTTATGAACGGTTTCTCCGGAAACGTTTTCAAACTTGATACGGCACATCAATGACAGTCTGTTGATGGCTTCAGCAAAACGATGGTGGGTTTCTACAAGACTGTTTACTTCATCTCGAACAGCATCGATGTGCGAACTCGTCAACTTCACGAGATTCACGTCGTTTTTTGGCAATTTCTCTTCAGATAACTTGATAAATTGCGTTGGGAATAGACCAGATCGAATACATTCCTCACAGAAATCAATACGTAGACGTGTCTACATCGATGGATAATCAGAAGACCTTTAAACGATCTTCGGGATAGAAGTTTCGACTTTTAGTCACCATTGCGGGACAACCAAATTGGTCAACCCAGTGTTCCAAGATGGTGCGAGGCACTGTTTCGGAAGAACAAACTAGAAGTAGAGGTGCTTCCGGCGACCTAGTAAAACGATCGCCATATACTTTACGAGAGGTGGAACTGTCAGAAGACGTTAGCAGTCCAATGTGGTAAACGTGCATGAAGTGTAGCTGTGCAAAGAACGCAGAGAAAATGCCACTGGAGCTCTTGGCATACTTAAGAACTTTGAAAAGTTTAGATTTCAATCGGAAGCGGGCCAATTACGGACATTGCGTTTGACTGAAAGCCATAAAAAGCATCCAGTGGTAAGCTCCATTAAAGCAAGTATGTCAGAGTTTGATATGTTGTTCACTCCTTTGAACAAAGCATTATGAAATGATTGTGGTATTACTGGTTTAGATATGTCTTGCTTGACACCACCGAGGATGGTGACATCTGAGGTATTTAAATGAATTGGATATATTTTGAGAGATTCGCGTTGACGAAGTTGCCTCATCTCTGAATCGTCTATTTGCGTGGCGGTCAAGTCGAGAAGACCGGTTTTTGAATCACTTACCTGGTATATACTTGACAGCGCGTCTGCCATAGGGTTGAAGATACCTGTGACATGCTGCGTATTTCCAGAGAACTAAGAAATACAGCCTAACGTGTCATCCCTACTTGTTAGCAACCTTTTTTATATAAGTAAGTTTCACGGACACCATTTTTGTCTCATGCTTAAGAGTTGGTTAACTATGGTCACTATAAAACCGATATTAAGCCGGTATACGTGGGACTCTTAGCTTGCGTTTTGGGAGCTACTCACTTCGACTGCTGTATCTATGTCGACAACAACGTACCTCCCAACTTAAATTAGCCTATCTGAACTCGTCCACCGTTATAGAAGCCAAACTTTGAGATGCGTAAACATAATTTATTACTTGTATTGCTGCATTATTCATGTTTCGGAGTATTGTTCATTTGTTGAGGAATTCATTAGGTTTGCTTAACTTGATTATGCTCTCGTACCTGAAAGAAGTGTATTACGAACAAATATGTGCCTGCTTGTTTTGTGTTTCCGGTATTGTTTTAATTTTTGATATTCAAACGTGATGAAATCAAAAACGTAGTAAGGTGATTTATTGCTCTTCGCACATTGCCGTCAGTCAATAGACTTACAGAAAAGAAAGTTTCGAGTAGATTACAATAAAAAATGAAAAATGTTGATTGCTGCGATAAAGTCTACACTTTCGGGCATTCCCTGTCAAGGCTGCCTCTATATCATTTTTGTCTGACTTTATGCGCACAAAAGAGGATTTTTACGATCCGATACGGGTTTTTATGAGGTGAGCGTTATTGAATAAGCTTTTGGTGTACCATCACCGGTCACTACCAGGTATTTAGTGCTTGATGACTTGGACTGGCGTCTGCGTTTTTGTTGTCTGCTTTCTGAATGCACTGTTGATTTGATCAACCGAACTGGACCGTTCTTACTACTCATTGCACTAATATGTTTGCCAATAGGTTCAACAAAACAGTCCCCACCGCTTCGTATGAATTGTGCACGTAATAGGTAGCATGCAGCCGTCAGTTACCTTTTGTTTTTACTAAGAATTCGCGTTACAAATACACCATCACTCCGTCTACGTTTAAATCTGCTGAGGAAATCAATTTTAAGGATCTTTCTATAATAAACAAGAACCAAAGCAAGCCGGGTTCGGTGGTGAAAATGTTGTCGTTGTGTTATTGAGTTTTCTAAAATCGAATGTAACTAATGAAGCCTTGTGTGGTAGTAGCTGCATACGTAACTAATGTATCCCTGATCCTATTCACAGTTTTGTTAAGTCTTTGCAGTTGGTGGTAGCTCAACTCTGTTTTTCTGGATTTACGAGTTACATTTCATTCCTTTCTTTTAGTTTTTTTATTCCTAGACTGAAATGCCTTCATTATGTTAATGTACCACTGTTAATGTTGTAAATGATGAAAATGTAAATGAAGCCACTGATGACAGTGTTCATAATCATGTCAGTAGGACGTATGAGAATTATTTTTGGGATAATGCTTTCCTTCTGCAAGGAACTCCCGAACAACGGACATTCTCAACGAAACATGATTGCCAAAAAGCAGAAATTCAGTCACCAATTAGAGTGCTTATTTCTACAAATGCAGTCAGTAAATGTTCAGTATTCGTACTTCACTTCTTTCACAGGTAAATTGGTATTGGAAGAAAGGAGGTTAATTGTTTCAGCCAGATTACTAAAACAAGGCTGCAAAGTAATAGCGATCCAACTTGTAATCCATCAGCATTCGCATACATTCGCTTTCACTTTATGTGAGAGCGCCAAGTTATATCTTTCAGCCTCATTACCTCGGCGAGTAAAGCGTATCCCAATCCTGCGCAGCTATTTGCATCCTGTATAGACCGCGTTACACCAGTTTTTTTTTACATTACTCAGTCCCACTCCAATGACAACTGCTGTTGTGTTTACCGGCTGGACATGTTCCTCTGTCAACCTTACCCTTTAATCATTATTTCTGTTCTGCATATCATTGCTTTGATGTGTATCCTAGATACAACTCTGCTAGGCTCACCGAGCTGCTAAAAAGTTTCAAATTGTGCTCTGAACCAATGAAAAACGGCAGGCAACTGATCAAAGGTCCTACTACTTCTGAAAGGAAGAACATAACTTACTATGGCATCAGTAAAAACAACATAATCATTGTATTTTTATCCCGAATCAGAAGCACAAATTGAACATCGTTGGAAGGGTAGTAAAACGTTGAATACCGTACAGAAGCACGGCAAAATCAACAAACATTCCGCGCCTATGTGGCTTCAGCCAGTAGGTTACAAAAGAAAGGATGTATCAATGAGTTTTACCGGCCGGTTCCCTAATAGACTTTATTCATTTGCGATGATTTAATTAAAGTCCAGCAAGCCATTTCCCATCTTTAAACATTAAAAACTGGACAGCCAATGACCATTTACGTTATATCAAAGAAGCTGAATCAGCATTATCCACGGCTAGTCTGAGAATGCAGTTTAGGTTAATGCTTCGGTGTAAAAAGATTTTTGTGTCCGGATCAAGTTGTATGTGAAGCGTTTTGGCTGAAACCTGCACGAGACAAAGACCACAGTGTGTCAGTTTTTCTTTGTGGTTGTCAGCAGTTTGCAATAAGTGCTAACCAACCTTAAACTTGAATTTGTAGATAGACGTAAGCTATTTCTTGATTGCTCCCTATTGCAAGTGCAGTAATTAAGCATATTTGATGACTGTTAACATAAAAGCCAAGGTTGCACGACATTGGTGTCATTCTGACAAGGCACGCTAATTTGCGTTCCTATTTAGCTCAGTTATCTATGACAAAATTTAACTGAGAAGTGCATCCCAACTTGAAGAACTTTTTCATTTCCCAAGAGTCATCATTATGGTGAAGAGTGCTGTATCATCACTATTATGGTTACTATTATATCATTACTGTTTTGCTTTGGTCTCTTTCAGCCTGTAGTATAATGTCCATCATACGTGTTAGCTCCAACGAAGATCTAGCTGCAAAAGAAAACTCACACAATGATGACTTTGAAATGAATAAGAAAACTGGCGCCAGACTTGAGAAATCGATCGGTCTTTTAAGTAGTATCACTATTATTGTTGGTTCTGTTATTGGTTCTGGCATCTTCGTTAGTCCAAGCGGTATTCTGAAGTACACAAACAGTTTTGGAGCCAGCATTGTTGTCTGGGTTCTTTGTGGAGTGTTTTCGCTTTTGGGGGCGTATTGTTACGCTGAACTGGGATCCATGATGCCGCGTTCTGGAGCTGACTACTCTTACGTTTTGGAAGCATTCGGGCCGTTCTTTGGTTTTCTGCGCTTATGGATTGAGGTTTTAGTTACGCGTCCAACATCGGCGGCGGTCATCGCAATGGTATTTGCGCAATACATACTGCATCCGATCTTTCCGGACTGTTCCCAACCGGATTCAGCCTTGAGAATGCTTGCTTCTGTCTGTATATGTAAGTTTTCAAATGCCATCGCTGTGCAATTCAAAACTTAGTAAACAGCTGTGTGTAATCCAATGTGGCACTTTAAACCAGAGGCTGGTTAGTTGGCAACATTGTTAATGATCAAGGATGTCACCAGTTTTTAAGTTAATTTTTCATAAGATGCATTGAACTAATTAAACCAGCTGGAAACAATGACATGTAATTCGTTGATGCGTAATCTTATGAGTTTCCTCATTCGGCCGCCTTCAGCGGTAAGCAATGGACTGTAGTTCCGTTCTATTCAAGTCTCATTAATGATGTGTCTCGCTGCCTCAACAGTAGGTATAAATCCAGATTACATACTTTGACAATTCTGGCATGCTTAACATAAGTTCAGCGACACAGTTATCGACACGTTAATCTCTCGGACACATAGACAGGAATTTTTTACTTGGTTACACTTATTAAGAACACCATTCAAGTCTACTGCTTTTGGTTTCGGAACCTGACATAAAACCTGATAAGTGGTTGACTTTTAATATCTACGTCGTTCTACTTCTACTCACTTTTGCCCATAATTAAGTACCTTCCTGGTTAAACTGTCAAAAATACTTACTTCTTTATAAGAAACTAAACACTTCTGTATCGATTTACCTCCTAGCAAAGTGGATCACAGGTTTCCGGTCAATTTAACTTTACCACGGTATAATTATATTCAACGTGCTAAGAGTCCTTTGGTGAATATTTCATCACTGGTTTTGCGAGGAGGCACTCCATTAAGTTGAGTGAATTGCTAAACCCTTTCTAAGTAATATGATATGCATACACTGTTAATAGCTCTGACTAGAAAGCAGGAATGTCGTGTTAATCTCGCTTGCCACTGGGATTTTCCTTTTTTGGACATTGTAGGTACCTTAATAATATTTGGTTAAGTTGAGGCAAGGGTCTTGGAAACAGTTCCCATCTCTTCGCTCTCGTTGGTTGTCTAACTTGGTTGTGCTCTTACAATATCAGCTGTGTTTCAGTTATATATCAGTGTCACCAACTGGTGTATTGCTATCAATGACAATAATCATGATAATGAGAGGTAACGTCGAATTTGCGACTGTACCTCAATCTTGATTACTACGAAAAATGCATCGGACTGCTTTCTCCCCGAAAAATCCGTCTTGTTTGGCCTGTAGGAAGTATTGGGTTGTTTTTAACATAGCTGTAAAGGCTCCGCTACTTTCAACGTTATTGCATGACGAGAGATGAATGTATACTAGTGCACCCAAGATTTAACAGATACTATAGGTAAAATGGCTAATCACCAGAAAACTCGTCGATATTAGTGAACACAAGATGGATATGAACAAAATGTTAGTATTCATTTGTAGTCCATATTGATTGTGTGAAAGTATTTAAGCAAGGCCACTGTGTTTGAAAGTTTTAGTGTGAATTTCTCGTAAGGTGCCTACATATGCACCAAACGTTTTCACATCGTAATTTGTTTCTTATCGTTTTTGCCTGTCGTTCGTGACGTTCCGTTTGTCATGATCGTTTTCAGCTGTTTCCATTGATATTCAGACAGTAAATAAGGTCGGTGAGCGGACGACGTTTGGAGATTGGGTCGCCCAAATATAAGCAACCGGCTGTTTATATGAAAAATCTTTGCAATAACCATTTTTACTTGGCTGTACTTCCCAACACAGTGTGGACGAATATGGTGGAATGGCGTTCATATGCAATATTTCGTTTGCTTGTTTTACACAAGTTGGCTTGAGGAGATTCGTTGGTTCAACCCAGCAGTTAATAGTCAGATGGGTCTGCATTTTATGTTCATCTTGATGTGATCGTATGAGGTTGAACAGTGTTTGTTAGCATGCTTAAAGAAACGCAAAAAATATCAGTATTCAAGCGAAAGATTACTTTGGTGGGCACAGTGACTGGAGCAGGGACTACAGGGAACGTAGATGAATTGGTATACAAGTCAAGTCAAGTATTTTGAACCTTGTTGCAGTGGAAAGGACAGTATGTAAGTATTGAGAACAAAAATATAGAAATTCGAGTGTTAGTGTGCAATACACAATGCTAATGATCGACATTCTGAGTAGACAGGTAATAGTGTGGGGGATTATCAGGCAGGAAATGCGAGCATTCCAGCTCACGGCGGAATACCCCAACGCAGGGGGGAGGTGCGTTCAAACACCCACGGTGAGCGGATGGAGAACGGCGTGAGCGACCGGATGAGTCATCGCTCGACCGGATCGGACCAACGGGCGAGACGTGGCGGCCGAAATAGAATGAGTGACCAAATTGAAGGCGTGATTATTCCAACACTCTCAGGAATATATCGACACGGCTGTAGAGTACGTTCAAAGCCTACAAGAGACAGACGGAGGACAGCACAAGCGATCGGACAAGCTATTGCTCAAGGAAATCGGATCAACGGCCGAGGAATAGCAGGCAGAAAACCCCCGGGTAGAAGGCGCCAATCACACACCTAAACCGGGTGGAAGTGCACACGACGTGCGAGCGGAAACCAGGGGGTGTTGTGGACTGGAATTGTGATTCAAAATCGCGAGCGCTCGTGTGGCATGGTAACTAGCGAGTTGGACAATAAAGATTGTGCTTTATTGGACGCCTTTTCGCTACAATAGACGCCCAGTCGTCGCGTCAACTGAATGTAAACGTTTCGTGTGATGTATCATGATGGTGATGATGATGATGGTGATATACTACCCGGAAGTGAGCGAATTGTATCGGACAAGCACAACTATTACCAAGCAGTTATCATAACGTTCAGCGCAAGCCGTTATTAGGTCAAGTAACGTATTAGCCCACTGATGGTCCAGTGTGAATAGTCACTACGGCTTCCGTAAGTAGATTGAACGCCCAATAGGTCTGAACTCAGTCGTGGTACGCGACCAACTACATAGGAGGACAACATTATATGTTTAATCTAAAGATGGTGAAGCAATTGGAAGGAACGCTGTCGAGTAATAATTTAGCGAACAAAATGACAATTGTTCTACCAGCACTACTGACTAGAAAGCAACTAGAACCTGTTCATCTTGTGTTGAAATCAGAGACTTATTACGCGTGGTAACTAGTGATGCGTTCCCGATGCGTAGAAAGGAAGCGATTATATACAGAGTGACAGACCCACAGGTGTTAGAACACCACCAAGAGTGGCGGACCTATTTTGACTTTTTGTTACTTCACGTTATTCCCCGTTTATTCATATCTGGACAACTAGGCAGAATGCGACCGCCAATCCACGTTGTACACCCCTTATTTGACAGAAACTTTCACGTTGTAAGTTGAGGTGATTAAGGTTGAAAGCGGCGCAGTTCATTCTGACTACTACTGAGAATTGTGTACACCAGAATCCTACTGACTTAAACAGACAGGAAGCATCGAGGCGTGAAACATCAGCCGGGACTACGATTTCCAACGATTCCATGAATTATTATACGGGTTCGAGACTAGATGCTTACTTTATCTGGATCCTGTCATTTTGTCTGTCTCAAAATCCAATAAAAGTCTTTTGGTCTTGAAAACAGGATGCAACATCTCTCTTGGGGATTAGTGAACTCTCCAAGAATGGAATAAAACTACCAGTCTAACAATGCTTTATTAAGTAGGAATCTATCACAGTTTTAAAACGATCTCTAGAGACGCAAGTAGGAAGGGCGTTCCAATGACTGAGAACTCTGACGATGAAAGACCTGCCCAGTGGCGTCACCTTTTATGCCACGATGAATCGTAAGCTTCTACTCAGACTGACCGTGACATCTACGCAACTTCATGGACACGAAGTAACTATCAAGAAACACAACCAATCCTTCTCGATCTCTGTCCACGAGGACCAAACTAGACACACGTTTATCGTGGATGCCACAGAAGTGCTTGTTCATTGAAACTCCAAACGCACAAAAGAACTTAGAGCCTGGCATCCGTCAGCACTAAGTTAAACAAAATCTACGATTTTCTAAACATAATGAATTTAAGGCGAAACATGCGCGGCGACAACCACATACCAACGCTCAAATGAACGGATCAATATGAACACATAAATCGGATAGCTAAATATCAGCAGCTGATAAGCAATCGTAGAAAAATTCAAAGGATGCTGTGCTTAGTCAGATCGAGATTCAAAATAAGAAAAAAAGAAACAATAAGCATCCACTCCGATTTGAGATCAAAAGCTCGAACTGAAAAAGAACAGATGCAACCAATCAGAACACTGGCTAAAGGGTCAATAATAACGGGAAATGGTCGGCCACAATTCCGGTCAAGAAATCCTTCTAACATTGTATATAGATGACTGACATCCATCTACATCTAGCAACCACGACTCATAATTCTATGCGCTCAGACTCCTTCGCGTTGATTGTGTCATTTAGTTTGGTTTCGAAACGTTTATATTCTAAATGCCAATCTAAGCAACCAACCGCGGACCAAACATTATAGAATAGTTTTGCTCCCTTATGAATTTGTACGAGACGAAAATTGTTAAATATGATGTTGTTTAGATAAGTGTGAACTTCTTTGACGTCCACTTATTGTATATTGCGTTACGTTGTGAAATGGCCGTGGTCGCTTT
>JTDE01000344.1:79112-139379 GCA_014338405.1 Paragonimus skrjabini miyazakii
TAACAGTTTCTGAATGTGGTTACATTTCGCCTAATCATTTGTGGTATTTACCAACTGGAAATGCCCTGAAGCGACAAAATTGAGCATGATGCTTGTAAACGTTTGCCGTAGAACCTGTGACTACCGGCGTAGAAAATATTAAATTTTTGTACTGATGGTGTAGACATTAAATGTAGAACAGACATATATATATATTGGGGTATTTTTTTAACTAAACTCGTCGTTAGGATACTACAGTAATAAATCTATGAGCTACCTACAAATCAAAGTTGGAAACAAACTAACCATCTGCAGTAAAAGAGAAGACACAAAAGCACGAAGCACAGAACGATGCAATTTGACCACGATCGTTTCATTCGTCACGTTGCGTTAACGTTTAACCGCACTTCGCCACTAAATAGAATTCATCCAAGCTCTTCAACATCCACGACCCTTGCCTGCCTTTCTACCGGTGTTTCGAAAACAGAACTAATACCGGCAGATTGTCAAGGCTGTTTTGTTGCCGGTCTTGTTGAGATAGATTGTCTTTTTTTCAACTACAGATGGTTGGTTCATTTCTAGTTCTACTCAACAGGTAATTTCCAGTCTTTCAGCTTCCAATAATCTGCAGATGCGTCGCACAAAATTATATGCTCGCCTGCTCGGCTGTTTTTCCTCATCAATACTTGTACATATCTGTTTACTTATTAGCCTACATTACTGAGGAACAGTAGAAGATTTTTTTTTCATAAATATTGAACATCACCCACAATGGATTGCAGCTGTCGCATTGCCATAGACTTTCCAGTCGACCTCTTTCGAAAAGGAGCGCTAGACTGGAGTTTCGCTCCCACCAGAGCTCGTCCTTACATGGCCTACATGTTTATTTTTGAATAGTTGCTCTAAGTCAGTCGACAAAACGATTTTTGCTCCCCAGGACGTGAATGTTTCGCTTTCTTCATGTTAACATTTTTCGCGGATGGTTACTTCAAGCCGCCTGAATGACCATAACAACTAACAAGAAAATTCCGGTCATGTTACTAACCGGCTGTAAAGATTTATTCACCTAGTTTTGGTGCTAGCTCAAAATTAACAGTGTTGAGTTTCTGATGAGTAGTAGGGTGTTTTGGTTTTCATATAAATTGAACTTCACCCAAAATTAATCGCTGCTGTTGCATTCCCATAGACTTTCCAGTCGGTCCCTTCCGAAAAGACGCACTAGACTCAAGTGTTCACGTAAGATAATTCGGTCTTGCCTAATGTGAGGTGAATGGAAGGCTGGTCAACACGGTTGCCTCATTAAAACGGGACCGGAGTTCTAGTCCTTGCCTTGGCAAGAATGTGCGCTACTGACGAGCTCTAATGGGAGTGGGACTCGAATCCAGTGCTTGTTTTCGAAACGGGCCGACTGGAAAGTCCATGGGAATGCGACAGCTGCGACCAGTTGTGGGTGATGTTTAATCTATATAGATGTTGAATTTGTGCAGAATTAAGTTTAAGTAAGAGTCGGCAAAAAAGTAAACCTGGGTACACCATTTTTTGTGCATAGCTGACTCTAGTTGAAGATGATGAACTACATTCAGAATGACCCGAATTAAAAGGATGTGTTTTGAGAGATGCCATTTTAAACGTGACTCTTTTGCTCACCATAAAGTACAAAGAAATATTTATACTTTTGTTTTGTTTAACCACTTTACACAGTGCTGGTCGGTCTTATTAACTGTATGTCAGTTCGTTGGTCCACAAGAACGCAGGACGTGTTCACATTTGCCAAAGTTGCCGCCTTGATTCTGATAATTGTTACTGGTTTCGTACAAATTGGTCGCGGTAAGTTCTTTGTGAACCAGATCACCTTCTCAAAGTAGAACTGATTCATATAAAACAATAACTGAGCTAACATATGACGCACAAAATATCGCAGAATAAGCAAACACTTTTGAAATCATAATGATTTTCCAGATGAGAACTTAAAAGCGGTACCCTTGATGCTGTTTCGCTGCCTGTAGAACTTATGAGAGACACAAGTTGGACATGTGGGTCCATAACCCCCTAGATTTGTTCGTGAGGTAAAACACACATGCGCACGTTCAGATAGCTCAGCGTAGAACGGGCTCCTGAGATAACAGATAATGAACTTAATTTTATTGTCGTCCATATACGAAAACAACTGGTTCATTATAGTTACTGCACCATTGCCCTCCATTTAAGGAAAAAACGGTTAGACAAGGTACCCTCAAACAAAACAGCAATTCGATTGCCCAGCGGTTGACTATAACCTCCGGCGTACTATCAGCTACGGTTGAAAGCATTGTGATATCGTTTAAAAGCCTGATCTCGTTTCGAATATGGCCCGAATTAGACAGCTTTCTTTTATTTACTAATCTATCGATCTAGACATGCCCCACATTGCCAAGAGAATCAGACTGTTTACTCGGTGGCTGTAGGTAAGTTTCCTTAAAAAGATTTGTCTCCTGTTGCCTAGCAGGTCAAACTTTTGAGTAAGAGAGTCTGGATGAAGTGCCTCAAGAAAATGCTCATCCGCAGCATAAGTGAACTGGAGGCATCAGAACTCAACGCTGCTACGGCAGGTCAACCCACTTAATTTTACCCTCTTTATTTGCTGTTTCTAATTTCCTGTTCATCAGTTTAAGACGAGTATCAAACATTAGCAGCTTTAGCGTTTGCACCCTTTGATGGATAAGTCTGCAAGCTCTGTTGGCGAGTACCGTCTTGGATCTGGAACTAGATACATCCTTTGTCTTCAAGAGGCATCTTTATGATCCTAGCGTTGTTCTTCAGCTGAATCCGCTCGTGATTAAAGCTTTGAGGCAACGGTTCTTTCTCAGGGTTTCTGATAACGATGACACCGAAGCTTATGGTCACGCTGGAGTGGATCTTAGTGGATCGACTGAATTTCAGTGGATGGTCGTCCATGTGTCGTCAGACTTCGCAATTCAGTCAGAGTGTGTCGACATATACCAATAAGACGTTGTTTATTTGTCACTGCTACATACCCCGAAGTAGGCATTATTTCAGATTCTGTCAAGAGTGTCTTATGCGATGTCCTGTTTGATCTCTTGAGACAGCTTAATCACACGGAAATCGCTGTGCTTGCTCGTCTTATTCCAGATCAGCCGATTAGTATGTTCGATATCCGTGCGTAACAATCTGAAACTTAAGATTGGCTGTTGTAATTGTGCGCATCTTGCGGACTCATACTGAACGTCACATTTTGTCACCAGTGACGGCAGCGCGTAGCGCAGTGGCCAGTTTTTGCAACTCAGCCATGAACTACAATTGATCATAACGCCGTCAGCTATTGATGGCGCCACGCAATTAAATATTGCCGTTCGTTCTGAAACGTTTCAGATCATGCCGTTGTTGATGCCCACTTCGTTCCGTCATTCAATTAGCAATCATCTGCTTGTAACTAGAAGTTACTCAGTTGGAAACTGAACGACCACGGTACACGAAACGCCCATGAAATGGTGATGACATTTAAACTGTCCGCGTGACAACAATACAGTAACCTAAGCGAGCATTGGACAAAACTCCTAACACTTACACGAACCTTTTGTGCAGTGACCCATTTTAATGGAGTGCCGCAGATACGACGGAAGTAGGTATCGGCTGATCCAGCAGAACTTGCAAACAAACATCGACTGAGCTGTCATGAACTTGAAAACGACTACGACGATTCGTAACGTAAGCTTACCAAAAGTCTGCAGAAGGACAACGTGACCTAATTTTCCTAGCGCGCCACTGACATTTTTATCAGTTGATTGTCGGCTGAAGTTTTCTCTGACCCGAGGTTGCAGTAGGTGTAGGCGAGGCTTTAACGAGGCCGTATGGGAAAAATATAGCTCACGAATTTACAGTTTGTGGTGACGACTTGACTATTTAGCTGGGCATTTTGAGATACATCTAAATTAACCTGAACCGGTTTATTCAGCTGTAGATGCTGGAGACTGTGTGGTTATTTCTGATAGCCCCGACAGTTCTCCCTCGGGAACTAAATTGGCCCTTAAGCCTAAATTTTGCAATAGTAATGAGGCTATAGGTCCTGACATTCCTTCTAGTTTTTTTCAAACATGGTGGTAAAAGATACTTTTCTAAACTGACCAGACGTAACCGAAGAGGTGTCTTGTGATTGTAGCTTATCAACAGTCCCCCCTATTTTTAGAAAGATGTTAGAACATCATGTGACAAACAGAGAGATGCTGGCCTAGCCTCCATCATATCTTCAATTTGTAACAGACACTGAAACGTCGGCACTCCTTTTTTGAATCAACAACTGTTGTAGTTCTGGAACTAAAGGCTGATTTGGACTCGATTGCCCGACATACTCTCTGCGGGTTGTTTTCATTACAGAGGAGTCTCAGTGAGGTATGTCAATGTGCTGATGTTGTTGTTTGTCCGCGCTGGTTGCTGAGTATGCAGTTATGGATCGCTATCTCGAGCGTTCTCCACTTTTAACGACGTTTGGCAGAGATGTTTGATCTTTTCCCTCATTTTCAACTTTGCGGTGGACGACATTATTGAAGAAGAACTGGAAGGTTTCAAAGATCTCTTACGGGAAATTCTGCCAGATTATAAGCTGATTGATATTGGGTTTCCGGACATCACTGTGTTACTCATTTATTCTACAGAGAAGGTGCTGATCATGCTGAATCGGTTAACCAATACGGCTGGCCTATATAGCACGCACGTCGCAACCCCAAATTGTAAAGCACCATTAGTACGCTCCCAAACCTCCGCCACTTTTGTCGTTACACAGATTTCCACTTCTCCGTTGAAGACAGGGTGTACCATGCGTATGTGTGCCCAATTTTTCTCAATGGTCCAGAGACCTTGACCGTTCGTGCGGAAGATGCATATAGACTCTCAATATTCGATCACCGTCGTCTCCGCCAGTTAGCCTGTATCAAATGAGCTACTACCGTGGGCAATACGATAGTCTTTCGACGCGTATTTGGGAAATGTGCACGTTCACGTGCAATAACCAAGACATTGAAAACACACAGTCATCGTTGGTTGAGTCGAATATTCTGTTTACCAACTGGGCGTCTAATGCACCGCACATTGTCCAAGATTGCTGGTGGTGGTTGAAATTAGCCACCAGTAGGCCAGGTGATGACGTGGTCAAGGGCTACGAAGGTCTTGACAGTTTCGCCACGCAAGGTTGATAGGCGACGTCTACCTGCTCAAGAAGTTGACTATCTGCACCGTTAGTTTTAAACACTATCTGACATAGAAGTAAGTTGCAACTGTTAGCCAACCTGTATCCGTAAATTTGTTGACTTCGTTTTTTCTGTGACCGGGTTGTTTCTGGCTGTTTGTTTTCTTTATCTTTGCTGTACGTTTCTACTTGTTTGTAAGTCTGTTTCTCTATTGCCAGAACCACGGGCATCCACTAGCCGTAATAGTTAAGGGTACGGCTCAAGACTAAAACTGATGATCGTGTTCCGAGATAAGTGGATGATGTTACTGTTTAGTACCAGACATTTGTGTCAGAGATTGGAACCTTTGGTACATCACCTTCGCTCAATTAAGTATGAGCAACTGGACGGCATTGTGCTGATAAATAACTCAGTAAACTGAAATGTGTTTACTATGACACCCTTTTAAACTAGGACTTCTTGAAATTTCGAAATTTCAGCACTTCCCTATTTCATGCCACATATTTCCTCTATGTTCTTAATTAAATAATGTAGTAGCCTGGTTTATTAGTCGATCGCTTACATTTACTAACGGCTTTCGAATTCAGATAGGCATTACGGTCAACCTCCTTCAAAAAATGCTGTCTGTAAAATCTATTTGAATGTGAAAAGTGTAAGCAAACGAGTGAGGCATTCGACCAAAATCAGCCAGAACCCTGGCTACCAAGTAATAGTAGTATATCCCCAAAAGCTCCCAATTTCATTGGTAATGTGTTATCTTATTATTTTGTACACATGACTGTCTAGAATTGCGTTCACTTTGCAGTTCGGATATAGGTCTGGCACTCTCAAAGATCAGCTTGGTCAGTAGAATCTTTGTGAACCCGTTCATTGGTTGCTACTTTATTTTTTTAACTGTGCATCAGGATTAAATTAAGTGTACGACAATTGATTAGATATATGTAACCTGACTTCAAGCCCACCACAGCTGGGTGCATGCTCAGCGTTCAGACTTCTATGGGTCGAAGTTATTCTTGATTGATTTAATTTTACTTGCGCATCAATCTCTCGGTCAGTGTGTAGAGACATTTTAATAGTTTGCAGTGGCCAATTATGTACGTGTATCCTGAAAACTGGTTTCAGACGTCATATCGACCGAGAGCTATATCAAGTAGGGTGTCGTCTCATATTAGGTGAGTATAGAATAAAGCACCGACGTGACCAAATAAGTCGCATATATGTGGTCTACCTGAATGCATGAAAGACGCTGTTAGCTACCTGTCCTTTAGGGCATCTTTTGTGCCGAAATTCTTCGAGTACGGAAGTGTGATGCACCTAAAAAGTGGTTTCGCTGTTACAGAATCCGATGCGCGTGTAACGTTTACTTCAGTCGGAAGAGTCCCAGTCGACCAGTTTGACACAGTGGTTCCCATGAGACCGTGCGTTCGTGGCATGTTTCAGAACCATGACATTTGTTTGCAAGATCACCCTGGTAAAATCAATAGCTACAGTCCCACTGGCATCACGGTGTGTGGCATACTAATTTTTCATACGGGTTTGGGATGAAGAAAGCGGAAATCACTTGAAACACGGTCGGCTGAGCATTTTGGAACATCTCCGATTGATAAATTATATCAGTGAGCTTGACTATGAGGAAAGTAGATTTTTGGGTATTATTTTTAGGTATTAGTATTTACATGTATAACCACGGGTTTAGTTCTGGTTGGTGTATGTTTAGGTCATAATTGCATGCTGTCTGACAAACTCTCGATAGAACATAGGGTAGAACGGACACCGTTGCTGAGTGAATGTGAGATGAACTGTATGAAAACAGACGACGAACTCAATCGGCTACAACCAAATAAATTCCGAATTAAGCACATAAATGTTTGATACACTGAATTGGTGGAACAGATTGAAAGTTTCAACGTTGATAAGAGACTTGGAGTGTTATAAACGGTGATGAATGAAAGTATATGTTTGACAGGTAGAAATCACAAGAAGTGGAAAACATGCCATAATGTGAGAAAAAGAAGTATTGCGTAAGGTGAAAAAGGAAACAAATGTGGACAGATAACGGAGAAAACGTTACAACGGTGCACTCGGAAATTAACAACACGAGCGCTGTTGACTCCCGTTCTTTGTCATTTCAGCCAACATCACCGACCAAAAGAGTTCAGTATCCTTGGGACCCTACCAGGAAGTCGGCAGTGCCCATGTAAAGCAATCTTCAAAGTGAATGGCTTCATACCCCTTATCCACATAATGCTTTCAGCACCGGGCCGCTGCTTCCAGCCTAACCCACCACTCACAAACAAGATGAAATTTGAAGGGCGGTGAGTTGGTATTCGTTAGGATATGGCCAAACCAGCGAAGCCTGAGAGAAGATGGAAATGCTGAAGGGTAGACAGAGTTTATCCGTTCCGAACACGTATGAATTGAATTTGTCAGTGCCGACGCGCTACCCCCACCAGTCGCCGTTAATGCTTTGGAGAAACCGGCGGTGGAAAATGGATATTGTGCATACATTTTCCTGGTGAATGGGTCCGGTTACGCAGCCATACAGTAGGTGTGCTTACGGCAGCATTATACACTTGGCCAATCACAGAAGGACTGCGACCGTGTCGACGCCACAGATGGCGTAAGTTGGCAAACGCCATCCGAGCCCTTGGTGTGCGATCGGTGATATCATCGAACGTTCCGCCATTATTAATACAGCCTTTGAGGTACACAAACTTCTCAACCACAGTCAACGGCTCACCACCAAGGGTAAGAGCAGGCGCAGGGAACTGTCAATCTTACAACAGCACCTTGTGTTTAGCAGGTGCCAAAGCCATGCCAGAGTGACGAACTGAAGCTCATGATCATCATAATCACGATCATCATAAACAGCAAAACGTCAGTGGTTCCCGTTGATGCTCAACTGCCATACAACCACGAAAAAGAAAAGAAACAAACCCTGTATAGAAAGGGAGAAAAAAAGGGGGATAACCTAACCATTGCAACTAGCTACGTCTATATATCCCTCACGGCTTTCTCTGTCCAGCGTCATTAAGTGCACTCACTTCACAGACAACTCGGCCAAACAACAACTTTCACGCCACTGAGCTCAGTTAGCTGCCATCTCACCTGACGTCTCAAGCCACCGACTGTGAGTCGCGAGGGCCTCAGCTCGGGAGACGAACCCCATCTACGGTGTCTAACCCCTTCGTGAACGATTTCATTTGTCTACGTCGGGCCGTTATCTTTCCACCTCGCAGCTTGCGCCAATCGGCCGCAGCGTCGGCAAACAGTGCTCGGTGTGGCAGACGACTAGCTGGCATTCTGAGTCCATGCCTTAACCATCTAATTCTGTGCAAAAGTAGTAACTGAACAAAAGAACTCGTCTGACAATCAATATCAAACACCCGCTTCCTAACCTCCTCGTTGCTTACTCGTTGGTGCCACCCGATACGAGTGATTGAACGCAGACATCGGTGGTCGAATACCTGGAGGCGATTCACGCCCTCTACTCTGATCGGCCATGTTTCGCTGCCGTAAAGTAATACAGCCCTCACTGTTGTCTGATATATGCGACCCTTATGCTTTAGAAAGATACCTCTCTGTCGCCGTAGGTGCCTCAAATTAGTAAACACCGCCCTAGCCTTGGAAATACGCGCCTCTATTTCATTCCGTACACCTCCGTCGCCGCCGCTGATGCAGCTTCCCAGGTATACAAATCGGTCAACAACCTCTATGACTTCCTTATCTAACATTAAACCTACGTAATCACAGCAATCTTGCAGAAGCACTTTGCATGTCGAGGCTACAAAGCACATTTTGATGTACTTAGCAAAACGTGAAATTGCGTTTAGTGTTGCTTATGCCGCTTGCAAGTTGTCAAATAGCAACACCCCGTCGTCAGCATAATCAAGATCAGTCAGTCTTCCACCAGGTGGGAGGTCCACGCCGGAATCATGTGAGTGTCGCAGACAGTCTTCTAATATTTCGTCCATGACGAAATTGAACAAAAATGATGAAAGGGGACAGCCTTGACGAACGCCGCTCCTGGTACTGAAACTGTCAGACAGCTCACCGTAAACCCTAACATGAGCCGAAGTATGGAAGTAAAGCGCCGACAGTATGTTCACCTACTTGGTCGGTACACCACTGCGTTTAAGCGACTCTGAAAGTATTGATCTGCCAAGGATGTTCTAGACTCCTTGCAAAATCTCACAGATTAGGGCGGCGTCGTTTGCACACCTTGTGTCTCGAAGTAGACGGTCCGGGAACAGTTCCACACCATCATATTTGCGGTCTATTAGGGCACAATTTAGGACGTCATCTTTTGCAAAGTTGAATAGGAACGTGAGTGGGGGGCAACCTTGTTACTTGAAATTTTAGAGTTCGGTGACACGCTGCCGTAAAACCTAACCGTGCTCGAGGAGTGGTAGTAAATTACTCTCAGAATGTTTACATACTACTCGGGTACACTCTTCCTCGGTAGACAGTTTCAGAGTGCAGCTCTGTCAACTAGATCGACGGCCCATCTGATGTTGGAGAAGAACAACTGTCAACCTCTCATATGAATGGCGGAGTTCAAGCATCTGATGAAGTGTGAAGATGTGGTCAGTGCAGCCATGATCAAGGTGAAACCCAACTTGCTCCTCACAGATATGTTATTCGCGCGTTTCGCTTCATCTACGAAATACTGTGGCTGAGAGCAACTTTGACGCAATGAGAATCAGGCTAATCCCTCTGTGATTTACACAAGAAGTGTGAGTTCTTTTTAAAAATGAGAACGATGTTAGTGAAATTCTAGTTATTTGAAACAACTTCACTGATACAGACATCCTGGAGCGGGGCCGTTGGTTTTTTAACTAAGACTGACCATTCACCTACAAGAAGGGCAGAAGGGAATTCTCCTCAGCCGGGTGCCTTATGACGTTCCAAGAACTTGTTCTCAAAAGATATCTCTGTTCTCGAGGGCCGAGAAACGTCAATAAACTACTGAACGTAGGCAGGGCCCGAAGTTATGGTCAGTGGCGCGGGTAGCCAATGGAACCGCTGTAGGATATGCTCAGTACAGCGTCCTAAGCGTCGTTACAGGTTATGAGTAGGCTTGCCATTAACTTCGCCGAGCACATCGCTCACAGTTGGCTTTCTGCTGCCAGTTGTTCTGATGGGATGGAGTTCCAAGTAACAGCAGCTTGTTCCATATTGATGGCGCGTTGTATCCTCCAGGTCACGCGGTTCTCTCATGGTTGCCTCTGGATCTTCTTTACGAGTAGCACTGAAGCCGAGTTATACTCATTGCTGGATTGAATATTCCGGTGGTTATCAAGAAATCCAAGTGGTTGCATAGAGACCTGGTGGTTAGTAGCTGAAATCGTAGTAGCACCCTTCGATTCAATACCGCACTTATGCGTTAATTGCGGCATGTTTGTCAAATGTTCTTCATTGTCGTCTGATGGATGGGGACCAGGACTAGAAGCGAGCGCATAGTGGTAGGTGTTAACCATCCGTGTTTCTGTTAGTATAGGTATGGTCTTCACCCATACGCAAAACAACAATGACACATAATAATACATTATCAGAATTTACACAGGTGCCCAAGCTTCACTTACAGTCTTGGAAACAGTCATGGCACCGATAGCTGACGGCCACGTGAACAGTCTTTTTATACAATTGACTTGGCGATGGAGGTCACCAGGTGGCACACTGACGCTTAGAACATCGAAAATTAGTACTTGCTAGAAACAGACCGTTATCAACACACAGCTGTGACAAATGTTCCTCGTTTTCTGTTCGACGAGTATCGCAAGGGTGCGGGCCACTTGACTCACGCTCGTGAGCGCTTAATCTGTCTATTCAGGCGTTCAAGTCTCTAGTCATTACTATGATGATCGTGCTTCACACAGTGTGTAGAAGGTCAGTGAGTTGGTGATAAAAATCATCTTTGACTCTGTTTGAACTACAATCTGATTGGGCATATGTCGCAACAACAAACAGACGGCGTTTGTGATAGACACCTCTCATCGCTCTAACCGTACCTTCGAGTCTGACAGCACAGAAGCAGCTGTTGGTGGGAAACCAGCCAAGCAGCATCCTACTGACGTATGTGCCTGAGGCAATCCAACACCGGCTTGGTCATTGACTTGAGCCGCAGGGTCTCCAGACAAGCACACAACGTACCCGCATGGTGAAGCGCCTGACGGAGATTAGAGATATAGCAGTGGGCTGGGGTCTTGAAGCCGTGATTCAGCAAGACAACAGATAAAGATGGCTGTGGTCTTCAAAATACGTGCAAGAGCTGCTTGCCGAACTGTTCGGGTAAGTGTTCGAACATCAAAGGTGGCAGGCTTAAATGGTGTTCGGGGGCCGAGTAGGAGCATATGTCCTTCAAGCAAAGGAAGTCTACTGTTTGACACGCTATCATTTTTTCTTTGACTTCCGTCGCGAGCGGCGAATAAGGTAAGTCTCGGGTGCGCGCGCGCAGGAGAAATTGCGGGCCACTAATTAGACGACTATTTGAGAAAAGACGGGGGACCGGAACAAAACGGGTTGGTGCAGGAAAATTTATCACGAGAGCGAGGCTGGCCGCCTAGACCTCAGCTAAATAGTCACCACAGAAGAGCATGACAAGTTTCGTAATTACTATTGGTTTAGATTAATAATTATGTGGGCAGAATACCGCTGGGTTGCCCAGGCCGAATAAGGGAGTTGACTTGAAGGGCCCCATCTGAAGCTTTTGGTTCAAAAGAAGCTATAACCACAAAGCAGCGGAGCAAATCAAGAAGTTCGCCGTCCTTCAGAGGCCGGTGACTGGCAGTGGTTCGGTTCGTACACTCACCGGATGGAGTCCATCCATCCAGGATGCCCAAAATACCCTACAAGAAGTTGCGACAGAAGAAGCGTAGCATTTCAAGGATGCGCAAAATAAGGCAGAATTGATGTAGCAGGTGTGTCCAGCCAAGAAGTTTATAGTAACCAGAGTTGTTGTGCGCATGTCTTTTGTTGCCTGGGGCCAATGACTAAATTGGTTTATACGTCCTCGAATGGGGTTCAGCCGTCCAAGGTGCCCGGTATATTTTGCTTACTCGTTGAAGCCGGTGACCACCAAAGTGATTCACATGGCTTCCTCGGGGGTTATCCATAATTAGCAGATACTGGAGATGTCACTATGCCAGACGGATGTTATGTTGTCCAGAATTCCAGGTGCTCTCGTTGAGGCACCTGAAATCGTTTTGTGACTCGGTAACATACACTGTCTTGGTACCGTCAAAGAGTGTGTGTAGTATTTTATAGGGACTCGGCTGTTAACCGTCAATCCACTACACTATGGCAGTACTAACGCTCAATATCTGCGATTGCTTATTCGCTGAGGGAAACCCGCCTACTTCGCGATTAGCTCGAACATGGAAGGCTATTTCCAAATATGCAGCCTGGAGACGTGCCCGGTGGCGTTGAGTTAGCTTACCTGTTTACCCGAGTACCGAGACGAAGGTACTGCATCATGAATGGATTAACAGTTTCCTAAATACTCTTAGATGTTCAACTGACAGTTCACTAGGCTTGTTGACGGGTTCTGCTTTGAACAATACAAACATTGTAAAACAACTCCAGGGACCCTATAATATGAAGAGGAGGAAGTCAATTACTACACTCAACTATTTTTGAGGCTTTTCAGTGAAGCTTTTCACTACGTTATCCTGGTACTCCGTTGAACGAATTTACACCACATCCACTTTTGTTTTCTGTGTAGCGCACATTTTATTGGAAAACCTAAAAATTCACCCGCATATGTCGTGAGTGCCGGGCTTTCGGTCCTCTACTTTGGACGAGACTAACAGTAGGTCAAACCAACTGGTGGTATAATCTGCTATCCAATACAACATTGGGGAATCAATTCTTAATAAAGAGCATTCCTTCCGAAGGGAGAATGCGTCTGAATGGAAGACGGACATGGTAGTTCCGTGAAAAATCTCTTCGTGATTGTTCACTTCTAAGAATGTGATTCAAATGTCTTCTGGTCCCGTAGTTTCCATTTCCCGTACTCACAAATAACCTTGAGATGACCAACGTCGTTTTACGTAAATTAAAAGCGTAACGCAGTAAACTGGCGTAGTGGGAATAAGATATAGATTTGGGAAGTCTTGAGCTTATCGCATCTCAATTCGGAGACGTGTAGAGAGTAATAAGCAGTAAAACAGCAGGGCATATTAGTCGCCCAAATCATCGGTTAAGATCAGTTTTAGCTTTTTAAAGGGAATAGGTAGTTTTAGGTGGCTCAGTTTTATTCGTCCGTATACTACTTACATATGAAAAGCGCCTAATGTTTTTCGAATGCAACGACTCAAAAGGTAGTACGTATTTAGGTTTCCAAGAGGAATGATTTTCCACGAAAATGAATATGATTATAATTGTGAGTAACTCCTTGTTGTATGCGAACCGAAGTATTGAACATTCTACTTAATCTCACAATGGAGTTATTTTCACGTATGTGGCTAAATTAGCCACATTTGGTATGGTAAACGACGTAACCGTGTCTGTTCAACCAATGTGGATGACTAAGATGTGAACAACATTTCAGTGGTCGATTTTCTTCGTTTCTCTAAATTCAGTGACGCTGTGATCAACCCAACAGTTTGCCAGCGCTCACTCTGAAAATCCCCCAGATACACCGACAGTTGACCAACTATTAAAAATCTACAGTCTAGTTGCAGTTGGCCATACATTCTGTATGCTGACTAAGTGTTGATTACTCTGGTGCCTTTAAGTAAAAGTCTGTGACGTCGTCAAGCAAATACCTGATCACTGGTTTTCATTACCCTGGCAAAGTCGGTATATGCCGTGTACCATGGTGAATACTGTTTGGTTGTCCAGAACTTTGGTCACTAAGGGATGATCAGCCGTCTCATTTTAACCGATTACTACCGAGACCTCTTCTGCAGTTGGGGTTTATACCAACGATGTAAGCAAATGGATTAAAACCTCTGGAGTTATTTTCTGGGATGCGGGAAGTAAACACTCCAAAACTGTTTGTGCAGGAGACCAGTTTCTGAGGTGCACATGGATGCTGACTCACATAATGGTGAAAGTATATTATGGCACGACAAATTATGCGAACCCAAGATGCAAAGTCGCGGAACGATGATTTTTACGGTTTTAACGGAGCACAGCTGAAGAGAGTACTTCCTTATTTGTCAGATCTACTGCATTCCAACGAGCTATCGTTTTTCAATGCAAATACACTAGTTCTCCGAATGAATTATCCATTGTAAAAATGTCCTGAGATGAGCCATCCCTGGTGAGAATCGGTCGGAAAGTATTTTAATTTAACTACCAAAAGCTATCCAACATGACATTGAATCGATTGTATGGATTCACACATTTAATTATGTTCCTAAATGAATTTACTTCCAGCAGTTTTTATTCGACCAGTAGCCTCTTGTCCATGTTTAATCCCATGTTCCCTCAGAAAAGTCCTCCAAGGCATCAAAAGTTTGAGTAACCTTGAAAATACAGACGTGCAACCTACGATCTAGAGTAAGATCCGTGGTTAGGATGTCATTATTTTCGCACTGTTGCCCATAGTAGCTTGAACAGTAAATTGGTCTCACCCGTGTTGATATTCAGTATGAATTTCGTCTAGATGATGGATGGTACGATAACCATCGAACCTGGTTATTCCTCGCTGTGTGTAATCACTGCACTTGACTGAACAGTGTCGTAAGTTATCGATATTCCGTTATACGCAACTGCACTTCGGACTAACCTGTCAAGGCAACCGAAACCGAAAGAAGCGGACACATACAGATGGATCTGAAAGTTACTTCCACGTATTAGCGTCGACGTTTATGTTGTTTTAACGCATGCATTGATATCCTATCGCTCGGCACTAGTGTTACCTGGTCAGCCGGATGATGTAAACTGCTCACCCTCTCGATGTGAAAAATGAGGACTTTGTAGGAACTGATTCCGATTCGCGAACAGTTAGCCGTGAATAATTTAACCATGACGTTTCAACAACACATTATTAAACACGATGAGAGCAGACCAATCCACCATACCTTTATCGGTTTAGGGAAGCCAGAAGGCACTTTGTCAATACGGTAACGTACTGAGCCTGTACTTCTCTACATCATCTGCAAGGAAAGCACAAATTTAGTCACGGGGAATATAGCATTTTACCCTTCTACTGTAGAAATTCCTGACTTAATTATCTTGTATATAAGAAGGTAATGCTCTTTTGTAACACAAGTTCTAGAGTGAAGTGAATGCTAATGTAAACTTGCTTGGCCTTGTGGCTTAATAATTTTATGTATTTTTGAAAAAGTACTTCATTAGCTAACTGAAACGGGACCTTGTAGATGCACCAGTAAATTAGCTGCTAGAGTTAATCCACAGGTATTTTAATGTTTTTGTCGAAGGAGTCTCTACTCTTCCATCTAGTATTTCACAGGCGCACACTTCATTCACAATACCCGAAGAAAACAAGATCAAGAGGCTCTCGACAAAGCCTTTCTCACCACATTTGACCATGGCTAGTTAGCCAGTTAACACATTGACAGCAAATCCTTATCGTTCAGGTAAACAGGTGAAGACTAAATCAGAAGAAGACAAACTGAAAATTGACTGAAAAAAGTGCTAAGTCTCAGACACTAACTTCAGCACATATTACATGGAGCGTGAAAGTCAAACGAATTTTAATCCCGACGTACGACCCAGTGTCCTTCCATGAAAGTTTAATGGAAACGAAAAGTTTTATTGAGGATCTGCGCTCAGGCAAAATTTCTTTTTTGTCGTTAGTTACATGGCCAGAGTTGTAAATTAACATACAACGGAGTGAACGAACATGTGCACAATGTTGCAACGTTTTTGATGTACATTTATTATTCTGTTCTGAAAGAGGAGAGGACACACGTTTGAGTAATTAAAAATAAATAAGCCAATCAACGATCAACTAGTGTGAAGTTTTAATGCACGAGACGACGGTTGATTCAGGTTCTAGATTTTCTTGAAACAACGAAGGCAAGAATGATACAAGCACAAAACTAAAGTGAGAAATGTAGCGGAAAGTGTACAGTGTTTTTGTTAAGGTAATCCTAGGTAATCTTACCGTATACTTCTGGACGCACACAGAGTTAGCAACTTAGAAAAATCTAAATGTACAATATTTTACAACCTGTTGACTGTCATGCGTAGCTGTGGTTAGCCTACAGAGTGATGCAATTCACGCAATATTTTGTTACGTTACTCCTAGCTATCTGCTTAAGCTAAGAAATTGGAGTACTTCATGCTCTTTCCGTACCATTTACTTACGGTAGTCGTGTTTGTAAAGGATGGTTTGTAAGTCCTTTTTGTTTTGACTTTTCGGCCTAAGAGTTTCCAAACAACTGAGCGCAACACGATATGCTCAACTGATGAATAACTATGGTTCACTAATCTCCTACGTCTTCGCCACTTAAGGAAAGTTGCTTTGTCACTGTCGTGTAGTATTGTGGTGTACTTTGGCTTACGTAATACCGTCGAGGCTACTGGTTATTCATCTGTTATCTTAGAATGACTGTCGAACTTGATTGGACAGAATTGCACCACGAACCACCATTTACCACAACTGCTGTAAAGAGCAGCTTTGGAATATAGTCATCAGGACAGAGATGAACCCTCAGAAAATCGGATTCCGTAACATTGAATGAAGGAGTCCACAGTGTTGTGAATAGAGGTACGCCATCAATTGCAACATTCCGCAATGTCACTTGATGTTTTCAACTAACGCTTCCAGTGGTCACAGAGTTTCCAAGCGAGCTGACAGTAGTCACCCTGAAGGAAATCGCTTAAATTACTAAAACCCCGAAGCAATTCTATGAATTCAAACAGTATCTGTGGAATAAGCATTAAAAGATGCTGATAGATTAATGTATTTTGCTGGGAGTACTTTGCACAGAAAATGGTTTTGAAGAACGTTAGTGCAGTCGTGCCAAAAGCAGTATGATAACTCAGAAGACCACAAGTACTTATTATCTATAACAGCGTGAGAAATCCAAATCCCGTTACACAGTAAAGTTACAGCCAGGGCACTCTTACGGGATAGAAATCCTGCCTAGTTTTCATCCACCTTATTTTTTGGGATTTTTTTACTGCTACACAATTTGAAAGCGGTAGAGGTTAGATCGATACCTAGAAAATAAGAATTACTCTCTGTAAATGCGAATAATTTGGTAGAGTTTCAAATTTCCAGGCTATTCGAAAGAGTTTTGCCGATTCTCACGTAAATTTAAAGTCATCGCTATTGAAAACAGCAGCTGGGGGGATAACTGGACATATATTCGTTATACACTTAAGCAGCTGAATCTTCAAACGCTATTCTGGCTCCGATGGTGTGTCAGCTGGAACATAGTAACGGACCATTCCGGTCCCATTTTCCATATGATCTACTTAAGGCCAGCTGAATTGTTTAAAATCTTCATCCCATTTGTTAAGTCGGCTGGAGTGTTCGGTGATAATTGAACCATCCTTTTCAAATATGGTCTTACTAACACCTGACCGTTAGCTGAAAACCACGAATTGGAGAAAATAATACTCTGCAGTGTTCACTGTAAGGTCTCGTACCATCTTTGATCGTTCCACCGAATATTGCTCACATGGGTTGCGGAAGCTTTTAGTCAGCCTGCGTTATAATTCTCCGCAGAAGGAATGCATGGCAGCATGCTCATCGACACGATGGAAGTCCCGTCGAAAGTGCACTTTCTTCCTTCTCACACACCTCTGTAGAAAACATTTTTCTGGGTGCACCTGGGTTTATTATTTTTTTCTTTTTCTCCCTCTGAATGTTTTCTGGTATGCCCTTCATCTTACTTCTGTGTAGTTTAAGGTGATATTATGCCAGCCCACCAGTTAATCGTTGTACAGGTCTTCAAGTTTCACTTCAATACTGACTGCTTACCTGGTAGTAATCCGATAGAACACATTTTGGAGTGCACATCTGGCAGTTTACCCGAAGCGTGTAAACAAAGTTTTTTCAGTATCCTTCACCACTTGTGAACGATGTTTTTACCAACCGGGGATGGAAATAATACCCATTTGCGAATAGGCTATCGCTGATTGCAAAATCGTTGGCACGTCAGTCAGCATTTAGAGCATGATGTGCACAACCACTGAATCGGATGAACCACTAAAGGTCATAAACAAGACATGATGAGAAGTGATGATTGAATTAATGACTGACGTACTTCATCGGTTACGCAAAACTACCGAGGCTCTTGCAACGACACCTTCCAGCTCGATCAATTCTCAATTAATGATTTCTATTTTGGAAGACCCAATTGCGAAAAATTCGGACTTCGGTTGGATTCGAACTGGCAACAGAACCAATCATAAATATCTGTATACAATTTATCGGTATGTCTCGGACGAGTTTGGATGAGATTATATCTCTCTAGTCTGAAGGAAGTCATCCATCCATATACCGTCAGATGGTATGCCAATCAAATTTGGCTTGGAACAATAAGTTGGCTAACCCAACATTTTTGGTCCGCGCGTGAATGACCATAACTTTCAATATGGGATATGCGTGTAAAACGATATCCGGAAAATTGCTTCCATTGATATACGCGATATATTACAAGTCAATAAAATCCATTCACATATGTTGAAATAAGAATTTGTATATTGTTTACCATTCAGCATGTCTTGTTCACTCTTGTCCTTCGTTGTGAGTGCATTGCAAGCAGTCATCGATCGCTTATCAATAGGTTTTTCACTTTAACGTATCAATTCATTTGTAAGACCGTGCCTCTGCCGCCTGCGTATGTCAAGGCCATTTCGAATGAATTTCTTCGCATCGCTAGCTACAGCAGCTTTTTGTGAATATATCAGAGAGATATGAAATTCCATCTACTTCAAACGTCGAAGTAGTTGCTTGTGATTGGATGGATTCGACTTGCGCATCGTCTGGTAATCTGTTGGAGATAGCATTGCAACATCTTTTGAATTTTTATTGTCCGAACGCCTTACACGATAGTTCTTTTATTTGACACCGGTTGATGAACACTTATCGTGGTTTGGCTAGAAAAAGTTGATAGTCAGTCCGTCTTACTAGTATCCATCCGCTGTGAAATCGCTCCCGGCGACTTAAGACAATCCGATTAGTAACGCATATTCGGCAATTCTAGTAACGCCGGATTAATGTGATTATCTTCAAAGTGAGGGAAATCTTCAGAAGATTATCGAAATGTTTAGAATCCATAGGGTGCTATTAACAGAATTACTGTAAAAGTATCCCCTCTCCTTGAATGTGAATTAAACAGGTGCTCAAAATGACCAGCAGAAAAACACGTTCAAGAAGAAGTAACCAGAAACGAGTTCCCGGAAGGCCACCAATTAACAAACGATGAGTTCAACAAAACAATCAAATATGAGTAAATTCGAGAGCGTCTCAAACAATTCCAAGCAGAATTGTGTTTATTTGATACGCAACCATAGGTATAAAAAGTAAAAAAGATTTTGCTCAAGTTGTCAAGGCACGAAATTCTTTATGATTGTTCATTGCACACAGTAGAAGGCATAGTAAAGACATAGATAGATTTGAATTTTTACTAACACACCAAACAAGCTTCAATAAATTTAACGTTCCATTTCGTATTACGCAAACTTACCAAACGAATTTCAACAAATAAAACATCTATAGTAACTGAAATCTTGAAACCGCGTAGTGCACACTTTGGTATACGACAACTTTCAGTGATCTCCCGTAGAGAAAAAGGTAATATTCCTAATGGTAGACGTTCTGCTTTTCTCAAACCTTTTCAATTTTGCACCTCCTGCCTTGATGAACCTAGATCTACCTCTTTTACGTAACTACCCACCTGAAGACCTGACAGTTGGTCCGCTTCGCATTATCGATCTACTAGAGCAAACCGAACAGACTATTGCATGTACTTTATGAGCCCACATTACTCGTGACTTTATTATTTCCCCACTGGCTGAACCTGTTTAGGCTGTAGCGTTTTTCTTCCAATTTTTCCTAATAGCTCTTTAGAACTATTAGCATTCTTGTTCTGCGTTTGGTGACTTGTTTCACACTGTCAGACAAGAACTAATCGGGGACAGCTGACCCAGATCAGACGTGATAATGAACAGCTTTGACTGATTTCGTTGTCTTTTAAATATGCACTGTGTGATTATTATCTCAGTCGGAGCGAATGAGGCGATATTTTAGTGATGTCATTTCTTACTTCTAGTTATTGATCGATCAGCTTGGTTGTGCTTTAGATTACTCCTTCATCTAGATGCCACTCAACTCTACTCAGCAAAGTTCCATTGAGCTGCACTCTTGAATAAAATGTGAAAAGCGCACAGAAAAATCACGATTCCGGAACAGCTAGTTGGCTTGAAGTGTACGCGTGCTGAGACTCGTGGATGAACGGTTCAGTTGCCGCATGGACAGTCCGAAAATGTAAATTGGTAAAAGTTCATTCTATGCATAAACTTCTATCCAGTCAACTACAACAAGTCAGGTGGTCTTTCTGAATTATGCCGTTGATTATCTCAGCTACGGGGACCTGCGGTGATCAAGGTTATCTCCATTATTTTCTCACTTGATTGCATGGGTATTTTAACACGCTGATACACCAGCCCACCGGTGCATCTTTTTACGGCAGTTGAAGTCGTCCCATGTGAAAAGTATTTCTGCTTTGAGGGCGAATTCATACTGTTTGTTTAGTTTATTCTTCGACAAGCTATGTACCGTGCTCTGGCCAACATTTCCTGTCAGGCAAAGCAGTGACAGATGTCACGGACTCGTGAGTAAATCAAGTAACCGAAGAATTAATGCCATTCAGTAAAGTTCAGTAGGGTGAGCAGTATTGGAGAGCAAGCGCGCTTGTGTGAAATGCAACGAATTGTGAGCGAAATTTATACGCTTTCTGTGTCAGATCCGAGTCCACTTGCAGATACTAACTGACATTGGCCGTTTGTTTTATCCATGAATCTACACCGTGTACTTCTGACGTGTGTGAACTAAGTGTCGGAAATCAGCCTGTTCATGTTTCAGCTGACGAAATTTACTAAGCATTCTGACCCCAAAAGTGGATAATCTGGGTCTAAGGTAAAAAAACAGATCCAAAAGCCGGATAGTCTTGTAACTTGGGGATTAATTTTTAACAAGCAACTAATGGAATAACTGAAACCTAGTATCATCCTCCGTCGTATCCTGTTGCTCTGGTGGAATCTCCCACACTATCGGCAGAATGATCACATTTTTGAATGTTTGTTTATGCCGAATTTTCGTATAATACGGACAGTATAGGACTCTGATTTGATGTTTTTGTTATCGTTAATCTTGCATGAACTCCTTTTTTGACTAAGTAGATCTACGATGAACAAATCATGTATCATGGCCTAAAGTCAACGGTAATCAATGTAGTTTTGATAAACATTACTTTAAACCAAGATACACATCGTTCTGTTCAGAAGAGACGAACTCTAACCTTGATACTGGATCAACAGAAAAATCAGCTATCCAACAAAGTCCACAATAATCATCGTGACTGTTTTTAAGTTTTATGAATAGAAAAACAATTATAATGAGCAAGGCATTGTGATATGTGTTTGTGACATCTCAAAAGCCTGTTTAATATAAACTGCGCATAATTTGTCATTGAGGTACTTTTGTTTGCTAAACCATAGCATTTTTATGTAACACACAACGAATTCTTCACTGGAAAATGCAAAGGATTCGTTTGAATCTCCAGAATTCCTTGATTAATGCCACAAATGCAATAGTGAATCAAATAATTTAAATCAAGTCACAACTTGAAGTGAGACAGATCGCTTTAAACCATTTGGTAGCATAATATACGCAGTGCTAATTGTAACTTCAGCCTTACACAAATTGGGTTTTTGGACGTTCAGTAGACAACACTGTTCTTACTTTGACGACCAAGTTGTTAGTATCCTTATCATCGCTCTGATTCACAGGTTTGATACTTAGATGCTAACTAAGCAAGAATGTATATTAAGTATAATGATCGTCCTTACGGCTCATATAACAAGAAAATTTTAACATTCTGTCGATTTTTCTGCAGCTGACCTCTATATATTCAGGTTGGAAATAAGTGGCAGATTTCATACCGTGTTGTCATCAATCATCTTCTTGCTGAGCAACGGAAACTGTGCATTTAAATTTTTAGACAATTAATAACCATTTTGTGAGTTTCTGAAATGGCATAAACTTGTTAACTCTGTGTATGGATAAGTTATAGTATTATTCAGAACCGTATGCTATGTTTATTTGATTCATTTGAATTGCAGGTTCTCTTGCATGAGAAACTACCTGGCAGTCAGTTTAAACTACATGTAAAACCTACTATGTCTATGCGGGTAGATCTTCAGTACTCTTTATTAGCCTAGTTTCTAATCAGAATGAAGATTTCTTAAATCTTAGAAATTACATTTTACTCATAGTTTTACCGAACAATGGCACCTTAAATGGTTTATCCCGTAGACTGCTCACCAAATGTCTTCTGCTGCATTAATTGCGACTCCCTTGTAATCCAGTGACAGTTGTCAACTGACAGCGAAATAGCTAGGTGCTCGTGGAGCCTATGCAATTCTATTTCCTTCTTGATTTACTAAGGAACATTAATATCAGCAAACAACGTCCGAGCATCATAGGCACATGCAGTTACTGGGAATTTAGCTTATTTTGGTTCTGGTTTTTTGATGAATACGTTCTTGGCTGAAGCTCTGCTACGAGATTGTATAGTTCTAAACCAACATGTATTTTTTCCAACGGGGTACTTCTGTTTTTACCTTTCCTGTTTCAAGTTCTTCTTGAACTCTCCTGAGACAGCAGCTTGCGATACGTTTATGATCAAGCACAGGTAGAGAACGTTTGATGAAATTTGATCATCAATAAGTCTAGGCAAACGTGTTAGTACTCGTGCGAAACTGTTAGGGTTTTCGCGCACTTCTTTGCTGTCATCAGTGTGATTTTATTTCATTTTATCACCGAAGGACTTCAGACTAATCTTCAGTCCGGAGTATCTATTTGCTTACCGTGCCCGGGGTTTGTAATTCACGCGACCTCGAGGCTGATAGCTACAGTACCAAAGTGAAACCAAATCATGCCTTCAGGTAACATAATACCATGACAAATGTGATCGTTTTTAGCATAAACATTTCTGAAAACGGATAATTCACAAACTATTAGCAATAAAGTAATGAAATCTGCGAGTTTTCGAGAAAACCTTGGAGTCACCGAAAGTGAAGCAAATTCTTTGTGTCCCAGTGTTGATAAGAAACACATTTATAAAAATCGGTTACCTTGACAAGTGGATTTTTCTTGTGTTAACCGCTGGACATCTTGAAAGAAACCCATTCGCCAAAAAGTTTCACTTCGGATGGATTCGAATCAGCGGCAGGAACAAAATACACAGACTCGGTAAATGCTGTATCAACCGAGCTACGAAGTCAGTTCGGAGGCTCAGAAATTTCACCGTTCAAATGTGGGTATTTGCCAGCAAAATCCCCCGCTTCCGAAGTTGCTTTGATCATTCTAGTGAGATTAGATGAACATATGATTTTTAATGGCATGGGTAATATACTTAGTGATCGAAATTCTCTCAAAATACACGGCTTGTTCCGCGGTTGTTGCCACTCATTTTGCAATATGCTATCATACATCATAAATTATAATACCGTCTAGCAGCTCGTAGCAGACTAAGTTCCTGCACAATTTAAGTTAGTGTCCTCAATATCACTGCTGATCTACAGACTGAACGTCGGGTAAATGAAAAACTAACTGGCAAACGCGTTAGTATCTGCACAGATTGGCTGAATTTTGGGAATAAGGGACCTGTCTTTCAGGCACTTTCTTTGAGATTGTGGACAACTTCACAAACGTGATGGCACTATCTCATCAGCTTGTAATATAGCTGATGAGATATCAGTGGGGATAGCAGAGGCACGAATTGTCTTTGCTGACTTATGTCATCTGTGAAGTCGGAAAGGCGTCCGATTGTCGCGGAAAGGAAGGATATATAACGCTTGTGTACTTTCTGTTTTTCATCATGTTTCGGAAACCGTGGTCTGCTCGCGACGAAGATGTTTGCAGACTTGCTGTATCTGATCAGCGCTACTGACGCCAACTAGCCCACATTATGTAGAATGATGGAGTAAGCAATACGCTCGTTCATCAGCGCGTATTCCGGAACACTTGGGATTCGCGATCTACCACTGAACCAATCTGGTTACGCAGCCTGCGATAGTTGCCTCATGGGCTATGCATGCCAGCTGAGCCTTTATCAGGCTGGATATTGTACAATGAGATCACCAACAGTTGGGTAAGACCGCGTGATGGTCAAACAACAGCGTGGCCACGAAATATGAAGACCCTGACTTTTCCATTCAACAAAGTGGCTAGGTGTCACCTGCCTCGTTGGGGTCCCCGTGATCACTCACTTTACTGAATAAAACGCTAGACGGAATGATAATGTGTTGCTGTGAACGGTGTACTAGCATTTATACCATTTCTAGTTATCCCGTTTGACCTTTTAATATCGTTTTAACTTTTTAAATAACTTTTTCTTCTAGGTTAGTCCACGTCACTGTTGAGATGAACGGTGGTCCGAGTCACAATTACCTTCTTGTTAAGCTCATGCTCGCTGTGGTGATGTTGATGGACTAAAACTTGAACTGGAATCTCAATTGCAGTTGCCTTTAGTGGTATACCAGCTTGACTTTATAGATTGAAATCAGTATTTTGAAATTACTGTTTGTTATTAACCGGCAGTAATAAAATATATGAAGTGAAGAAGTAAACACTGATCGGTCCTACTGTGAACAAAGAACTGGACGAATATAGGTGAACATAGTTCCTTGTCCAATCCGATTGTGATCTGAATTCAGCTTTGGGTTGGTTAGTTGGTTAGTTCTTCACGCAGTGTTTTGGACTGCTAATGAACTGTTCAGATTTTCGTCACGAATGTACCGGGGGCAGTTAAAAATAACAGAACCTTCAATCACTTTTTGTTCACGAAATTTCAGGACGAACTGAGACGTACCAGGATTCGTTCGAAGGCTCCAACTGGAATCCAGGAAACTTGGCGGTTGCATTCTATACCGGTCTGTTCGCTTATTCTGGTTGGAATTATCTGAACAGTATGATCGAAGAGATGAAAAATGCTCGACGTGATCTACCGATTGCCATTGTGATCTCCTGCGTACTGATCACAGCCATCTACACCATCGCCAACGTCGCCTATGCTTCGGTGTTGTCTGTGCACGAAATACTTGAATCTTCGGCTGTAGCTGTGGTATGTCACCTCAGCAGACCTGCATCTCTGGTTTTCTATGTATATTTTATAATCATCAGTAAACATGGGAGCACTTGACAGATACGTATATGTAACTTACGGCGTCCCTGTCCACGGTACTTTGTACATTCATGCGTATCACTGATTATTTGCGCTGATTCACTGTGTACTCCATCTGCACTCTCCGCAATCGGCATACACTCGAAGGATCCTGCTTTAGATGGTTGTGTGAAACTTATAGACCCCGGAGAGTAAAAACCGTCACAGCAACTACAGATGTTCTTGGATAGGCTTTAGATTCCCACTAGTGATATGATATTCAAATTATTTTAAGTGAAGGGGCAACTTTATTCGTCTGAAAGTTGAGAAGAGACTGTTGTGATTGATTTATCAGGAGTTTCTCAGTAAGAAATGAACAAGTGATATAGAGGATTTTTTTTCAATGGTAGGAGTATATGTGATCGATATATACTCTCTTCTTAACTTACACATCAAATGGGAAACACGGATACTGTAAATGAATGATCTCACAAGTTAGTCTGGCCATCATGCACACGTAATATAAGTCATCGTATGCACGGCGCTTATGCAGTCTACGTTCATCAAGATCAGAGTATATTCCTTTCATTGTGTTTTTGACTGGTGGAAACGACCATTCTCCACTACTTTTACGAACTGTTGGCGTGTGGCTTGCAGAACCGAAACAATCCTGGACAACGTATGTATCAACTCATAACCAGAAAACCGTATTCTCGTAGACAGCACATTTCCAGAAGCACGGCTTTTTCTTATTTCCCTGCATAGAAAACGGGTTCTTTAAGTACATAAAGCACACCTACTGTCTGCCAGTATTGTCGTTTGTGATCGTATCATGCTTTGATAGCAATGTGGACTGTAAATAATATTTAGATACTGAATTGGAGAATACTTAGCCCCGCATCTATCTATTATGATAGTCATTCATTTCACCCAGTCTCAGCAGACGTAGAAGTTTGTCGCATCACCTACCACAAGGCTCCTACTGGCTATAAACCAAAAGTTCAGTGTACATCCTCCTATGAGTTTTGTTGTAAATGAGATTGGCTGTCCATTACATTAGCCATTGACCGAAATTCAGTCTGTTATGAAGTTTGTACAGATATCCGTCGTAGATGATGAATTTTTAGCTAGAGGATGAGAGCTAGTAGACGCTTCGTATCGGCTCGTCAGTACCAAATAACCAATAATACGGGAGCGGGTTATGAACAAGTACCATGCGAACAAAACATCCAGTCGTGTGATCTGGACAGTACTCACTGTAATTTACGTTCACAACAGCCCAAGGTTCACAAACAACTGTATTTCGCACGCAACATTGGTTTTAACCAGTTTATTGTGGCGGCTTCAGCAAACTTTAAGAACGGTGTGTTGTGTTGGCGCTCTGTCATTTTTAGGACAAAGATCAGTTAACAGGATGTATCTGATCAACGAAGCTGTGTGCTTACGATTCTCTGTGACTACTGTATCCAGTTATGAGAACAGCTTGTGAACCCACCTAGGTGCATGATCCTTTTTTGCTTGAGGTCAGTGGTCTATCCGTTTTGGTTATGTAACTTTTCAACAAAAGGAAGAACTTACCATCAGCTAGAAGCAGTTCCTAAACGCGGTTGGACAGATGGGAAGACACTCGAACATCCAAAACGGGGCGGCTGATTCACGCCTGAACTGTACAGCCTTCCTAAGCATAAAAAGAGGAGTATGTCACTTTGACCGATATTGGTCATGTCTATGTCATCTCAGCACAAACTGGCAAAATGGATGATCAATATTTTAAAGTCAGCCGTTCGAAACTCGCTGGAGCTTGCGGATGAGTTGGACCGAATAGATATCTAAAATAAACCTGTGCTTTATGGATGTACATTTTCTACCATTTTCCTCCTGGGATAAACTTTAGTGTCACTCAGGATCGATAATTTCTTATCCACGTAGCTCGTCCTTTTCATGACTTTCGTTCCGGGGTTTTTGTCTGGTTTGAGGATTGTAACGAGTTCCGACTTGATTTTCTGCAGAGCCCGAATGTGTTGAGTTGCTGTCGAATATTTTTGTTCACACGAGTGTGTAAATATTTGTGAGTTATATCAGTGAGCCTATTTTTGAACCATTTAAAATTATTGGAGTTTATAGGCAGTAATTCCGAGAACTGATCAATTTGGTTCCCAAGCAGTGCCCCTGCAAATAGTCGGTTATTTCTACAAACGGGTATCTTGTAATCCAAGCCTGACGAAATTGTTTCCAATCGTAAACCATTTAGTGATACGAATGGAATTATTTGTGAACCTTAAGCTGTTGTGGACGTAATTTGTGGTGAGTGCCGTTCAAATCACAGGAGTAGATGTTTTGTTGTTCGCTTCTTTGTTTATAGTCCCCCCAAGTACTGCGGATGTTAAATTGCAAGTTTATCGTGTTATTAATTGTTTTATGTTGAGAAGCCAATAATAATGTTAGGAGACGAATTCATCAAAACAATCTAATCAGGACATCGGTGACGGCTGATGAAATCAGTCATCGTTGCAAACCAGTCAGGCCTTTGGTGACGACTGATGAAATCAGTCATCAACGTAGCACTGAGAGGCACGTCAGACCAACTAGGAGACGTGAAAGTGAGCGTGGGTGTCGCGCTAGCCCGAGGAATCAATCAGAGCGCAACGGCCATGGAATTGGTCCTACTTGACCACTTGGTCGCGAAGTGGCCTAAACAAACGGACAGTGGTTCAACGAGTAAATGGCCATATTTGGCCACTAGTTCATACTATATATTTACAGGCATTTCACTCATTTGTCGAACTGGTAGTCGGCAATACAGCGTGTATTCCCGCAGTCGTGTTCTTTTTGGCTCCGCACGGATAGATTGGGTGAAGCTCCATAGCAAGGAGACAGGTATAGCATTCAAGTCGGAGTAAAACGTCTTTGGCAAGGAAAGGCGCGTTACATCAAATAAATGCTGGCCTCTAACGTTGTTTGTCTTCTAACAGTTTTGCTAAAATTAATAAAAGAATATAACAGTTTGAATCCCTAGATGACCTTTTTTTACGTTGCCTTTACGATTTGAGATTATATGTTTAACAGTAGAGTAGCTATAAGATCCCGATATCTTTTTTTGATGAAAGCTTTCCTAAGGGGAAAGCACTGAGTCAATCTGGAACAACATCAGATATTTAAGTGTCTCCTTTTTGATGATAAAAATAGAAACGGTAGATTCGATTTTTCTTTAACGTGATCGAGTCAGTCTTACACTAAGGTGGGCTGTAGATTTTTCACTCAGTAATCATCAATTACCATTTCTGGATGTTCTGTTCTACAGGGTATGACAGGACCGTAGGAGCGCCATCTTATCACGAAGCCCCAGATCAACGGTATATTCTCAGTTACAAGTCTGCTGATCTTAAACAGTTATGTGTAAACATTGGAAGCTCGGTGTTTCACGTAGCTTTACATATTCATATGGATATAAGAAACCAGAGAATTTCACAAAGACTGTTGCGGTCGCACAGTTGAAGGTTACGAAGATTATGAATATATGTTTACTTAAACGCCATTATGAGTCGCACCTAACCCAATATGAAAGACTTTCGGAGGATGAATGTGTAATATTGTTAATCCGTTCAAGTAGAGGTTGTTTGTCGGACTATGAACAAAGTGGACATGAGGGTTGTTTCGAAAATTTAGGATATTTTGTAAAGTCTTGATGTATCCTAAGGATATTTTGCTGTTATTAGAGCTGGTAACCAAATAAATAGAATAAAACGCAAGGGTTGCATACAGATGTGTAACGGACAGATTGCATTAAAACGAAAACTGGAATAATCTTTTAAGTACACTCAGAACCAACTGGAACACATAGTTAACCATTTGTCCGTCATCGTTCATTGGGAAATCCGGCAAACAAAGCTAGCTGCCGAGATGGCTCCAACATTTCCCAACATTCGTCATCGCCTGCAAACCATCACTGGGCGACTAGTGCATAACTACCGTACAAAGTTTTTAAAAAAATACCGTACATTTTAGATATATAAAGGACAGTCTATAAACAACCTACCCAAGTGTTATCAACATCATCACTGATGCTTAACTGTCAAACAACCAAGGGTGAATATTCAGCATGTAGGAGCCTACACCATACAAACCATCGAAACACATTTTGAGGATGCTGAAGATGCTTCTACAAACCGGATTTCTTATATTTTTCGCTGTCGAGCTTCATTACTTTTTTGAATTCAGAAGCAGATCAGTCAAATTTTGGTGGTACTATTATCTTTGCATCGTACTGATTTCACTTGTCCAAATAACCTATTGTGTGAGTCAAGGAAACTCAGACGTGGAGACGGACGTGACTTACAGCGGTTAACCTATTGCTAATCGTAGCAATCTTTCTTCACTTCGCACTTGCCAGTTACAAGTTCTATAGAGAGTATTCGGTTTTACACACGACTGGTTGATATTTTTATTTCGTGACTTAGCCATGGTTCACTGCTGAATAGCCTTAAACTAACATACATGTCTCCGCTTTTGCCTTATGTGGTATATTGCGATTACACTATCTCATAGCCAAAGGAAATCAAGTGGTCATTTTGCGAAATAGATCTGTTGCATGAAATAAAAATTCCTTAGCCGAACTCATCATCATCTGATTTAATTTCTTTTATCAGACTTTTGCTAAGAAGGTCTACGGCCCAGCTTGGTTTATTATGCCCATATTCGTGGCATTCTCTACATTTGGTGGCGTAAACGGTACAATTATGACTACTTCCCGCATCTTTTTCGTGGCTAGCCAGGAGAATCAAATGCCCAAACTATTGTCATTTCTGCACGTGGATCGACTAACACCAATTCCAGCGGTCATATTTACGGTAAGATCACCGAGTGTTGTGCTTACTTAGACCGAGATTTTCACTGTACAACGACTACGATGGTGAATGGGAGATTAGAGGTTGCAGCTTTTGTGAGTGAACTGTTCCATTCTATCCAAAACAGCTGTATTCTCCGATCACCCAAGTAAACCACACCTTGGTTTGGTGACAGCAAAGTAGACATCTTTTATCCATTCGACCAATGCAAAGCACTCAAAATTCCATTGAAATATACATGTGCTGGGAGATGAGAAGCAGACTACTGAAATAAGGAGAGGTAACGCGTTTCCAATATTCAGGAAGTCAGTGAATGAGACCTAGTCTACTAACATCATAACAGGTATTTCAGTCATCTGTTTGACGTAAGTAATCACTAACCCACAAAAGATGGATTGGATATGTTCACCGGTTCCAAAAAATGAAAACCGAACGTAAAGATTAAAAGTAGTGTGTGCAAGGACTACCTAAGGACTGACCGTCAGCTTACTTAATACATACGTACACCATAAAAAGCTTAATGGGGATGGTTTCTATCTCGTAGACATGACGTAAATGGTTACGTGAATTACTTGATTAGTACATAATGGACAATGTCGCCAATACAATCATCACATGATCCTTTTCTTGCCTGTGCCCTATTATCGAGTCCACTGTGTTTTGCTACTAAGTGTTTTAGCATCATTCTTGAAAATGTGGATTCTAGGCTTCCCAGATTTTCACCCCCACCTAATGTATTTGATTAAGCTGAATGCAGGTTAGCATGAAATTCATGACTGTCCTGAAATAGGTATATGCCATGTCGACATATTGAAAAAACCCGAATGTGACGATGATGTGAGTTCGCTTGTTCGGTGCGTTCGGATGTCACTGGACTATAATGAAATTGCCATTATTGTTGGATTCCTAGGAGACCTGAGTAGGAGTGCATAACACAATACACCGCTGCTACGTGGATGTTCATTTATGCATAGTTTTATTACCTGTCCTGGTAATTCACTTTAGTTTATAACAGTACTAAATATGGATCCGATAAATCCTAGTGTTGTGGGCGATCAATAAAAACCTCTTTATTTTGCAATGTTATCTCAGTTGTTCCTGCACTTTCCTGTTGCTTTGAAGAGTGCATTCAAACTCCTAGACTGACATTTTGCGTTGCATCGTCCGTTAATTATGTGTTTTATCAATACTTTTCTGTATCTCTATTTTCTGGGTATGCTGGATAAATTTCACTTGCATAGTGCCTTTAAACAATCGTCCTCAGCAAAGTTATTTTCAATATTCCCTTCCAGGAATGGTCTCAGTGAACCGCTCTGTTCATGTATTATACGATTGACAGTGGATAAAAACGGAGCACTTTAAGTCTACAAATCAAGTCTGGCAACCACCATGCTAATAGTTCTCAACAGACTTGGTTGTGTACGGCATTTGAGATCGGATGTTTGCACATGGAGCGTCATCTAAACGCAGTCGTCTAATCCACGTGTATGCATGCTTACTGACGTGTACATACACACAAAATATTGAAAATTGCGTCAAAAGTTGGTCCTAAAACCTTCAACTAACGTTTGTTGTCCCTTGTGATTTTTATGGGAGACCTGCAAACGAAATCGTTTGCTTAAAAATAACCCAGAAGGCTGAACATGTGAGAAAAAACAATGGTTATGAACAGAACTGACCTTCTTTTCGAGAAGGTAGTTGGGTAAGATACCAGCATAGTACACGTTTAGAAAAGCCTTTTATCTTTTAACCCAAGGTTTGTTTGCCGATTGGTTGAGCTACAGTATTCACCGCATCAATAACTACTATCCGGGGAGGGCAGACTTTTTTTTCTTGAACCTGTTGGTCTCATGTATGTTTTCAATGTGATGGGTAGTTGTGACCCGGTCAGATAGGCAAACTTTGTAAGAATTATCAAACTGGACATGAATCTATGATTAGTGCTGTGTTATCTAATCAAGACTGCGCCTGATAGCTTAAAGTACTGTGTCTTTTAAATGGATGCGATGTACCAAATAACTCTGGTTCACTAGGTGGTAAAGGGTATCGTGTCTAGATAAGCAGTAGAAACATATGCGTAGGAGCGGTTTTGACTAGTAGATAAAAAGCACTCTTGTCAGTTTTATGTCATGTAGTGTTTACTATTGTGTAGCGGAATGGTTACAAACGCATATGGGTACTCTTAGTCTGACTTAGTGGAAGCCTAGTTGAGGTCCAAACAACGTCATCATAATCGTTTGATAGATTTTTGGCTTATCGGTGCATATCAGGTTTTTGCATTCCTGGGTGCTCTAAGAAGATAGGTCATGACTGGCAATACGTACATAAGCGTTGTTTCACGTAATAACCGGGCTTATTACTACATTGCTGCTCTACTGCTTCTTTCTGAGCAGAATGGGCCTACATTGTCCCCTCAGAAATAAGGTGAGTATGATCCACAAAGGTTTGTTTTTCCCTTCAAATATGTTATCAAACCTAAAACAAATGAACTTAATCAAATGTTTCTCATTTGAGACCGTTTCTTCTTGGAATGCAAATGTAACAAGGATGGATCAGAAGTGCACACTGGTCTATAAGGCGTAAGATTCGCTCTCCATGATTGATTTTACGAGCATCGGGTGAGGTGGATATTTCTGGACTATTCATAACTAAATCCATGTTACTTAAGGCTCTGACCTGCTAATGTGGAGCTGCGACAAATGTGAACACCTCACTGATAGCTTATTACAGTTGTCATCCCTTATGAAATTCATGAGTAAATTACATCGATTGCAAAAGTTTGGCCAAAACCAGAGCTTTATGTTTTGAGAAAAGGAGGCAAGTTGGTAAAGATAAGTACGAATCCTGTAAACAGCTGTCTGCCAAACAGGATTCATAAAAATACACGTCTAATCGCTTTGGTTCAAACGGTGTTTCAAAATGTCGACGATCAAAAAATATCATATTAAAAAGAGCTGTTCTATTTCTGAACGCCTCTCCAAAATCTTTTCAGTTAAACTTGAATACACTAAATACTTTGAGTTGAATTACTAATCAGTCTAGCTTGCAGTTGGTGTGTGCATTGATTCCGGCCGCCAGCAATCAAACCCTGTAATTATGTTGTTTCCTAGTAAGTTGTTTTTCGTTTTGACTACTATCATTAAGAGTAGCTACTGTCTTGGCAGTTTGTTACGAAAAAGAAGCTGAACTATAAAATCCGGCGTAATCCTTTAACATGTATTACGTACACATATATACATCCAAAGAGCGTTAGTGTTCTTAACTTGAACCTCACAAAATATTTTGCTGATTCCAGCCAACCATAAACTCTGGACTGTATTGGGTTTATCTAGTAGAACGAGAAGCACTTGTTACAACATTGTAAGCTTAACGGTCAAACCGTCATCTTACATCGGTTAGTTCTTTGTGATGGTTCCAGAAATACCGAAATGAAGTAATTGACTTAGCTCAATCCCAGAACTAGCTTCGACACAGTAGTAATAACAACCGAACTAAGTAAAGCAAGAAATTTGTCTCTGGAGCGCAATTGTACAGCTTATTGTCAACAATGTAATAAAATAACACTAATGAGAAATAGGTTTAATGACAATCACCACATTCTTATTAAATAGTTTAAGTGAATATTAATTAGATCCCCCCGAAAGCTAGTGATCCTCGTTGTGGATGTCACCTTGGGTCTTTTTGTACTGGTCGTTACAGATTAACCGTGACATCTAACCACCACTGAAGTGTGCTATTTTACCGTATACCTGCCACACCCTGAACGCCTTTGCGAGAGAACATGTGGATCAAAGTGCAAAATAAGGTAGCTGAATATTTTCACGTTAAACATATTGGTCTTGTTGTTCGCACGTTTCCCAAGCGAAGTGGTTAGAAGCCTATGTGTGAAAAGCAGGCAAAAACTACTGGTAATCTTCACCCAGTCTGTAATTTGGGGTAGTTTTACTTATGCTCGACTAGGAAGTAAAACGGATGTCAGTTGCCATTCATCACATATAGTGTTCTGCTAGTTACCTGGAAGTGCACTCTTCCTTTTTGGATACCCCAGCTTTTTTAAGACACTCCTAAGAAACCTGTGGGAACAACGGCACAGTAACTCTGGCTCAAGAACTCTTATTCTTTGGTCGTCGATTCCACCGTGAACTCATAATCCGTTGTGGACAAGAAGAACATAATTGTAATAATGAATTGACTGGTGTTAGAATCACGTGGATACTGGAGAATACTTCAAAAGGTAGGTTGTTCTGTGAACGACTTGATGCAAATTGCTCAGAAGTTAGGAAAAACCTTTTGTGCTTCGACTATTGTATAGGTAGTTTATTCACAACAACAGTGTCGATTTTCACACATTTTAAATCTTGTCTTATGATTACTTCCGACTTGTTACTACTTCTTCTTGTTGTCGAACGTTAACAACTCAGTCTTCAGTTGTCATACATTTGGTCCAAAGGAGATAAGTTACATTTATGTGCTCTCGTGTAGGCACAATGTGTACAATGTTTTTGCCAGCCTGATAGTGAGAAGGTTTTGTTAACGCGACATAGAGGTCGAGTAAGTCAACACGATAGAATTCAAAGTTGTTATAGATCCAAAAATTGTTTTGCTCAACTACAATCATAATGATTTGACAGTAAGATGAAAATAAGAGAACTTAAAATCCGGATAGCAGCTTTTTTCCAGATTGACTTCAAAAACACTCAGTCCGCTTTAGAATTGGACTAAGCAGCTGGAAAACTCATTGTAATGTCACTAAGTAGTATGTGTTCGAAATTATTTGTTTAAATTCTGATACACTTCACTTATTTACATAGGCAAAAATCCCAATGTAAGGATTACAAGGCATAATTCCCATGTTTCTGTCAACTCGATGGACTAGCCGAAATATGTTATTTAAGAATATAGCACGAACTTTACTACCCATATTACTAACAGCTGGTGGTAGCTGACTATTGCGCAGCCTTTATAACTTTCCACAGTATCTTGACGTTTAGATTATCTTTGCTGTAACTGACAGTCTACTATCATCGATACAAAAGTGGTTAATGCTTGAGTTCACTCAGGTAAAAATTACTCAAATGTGTGGCCTATGGAGCCGGAACAAATTTTACATGGCCCCATTTGGGTTGACTTGATCACCTCGTTATTTCGGATATTTCTATCACTGACTTGTTCACCATCATACAGGTCTACTAAATTATGATTTACTGGACGTTACAATGGTATATAAATATATCTACATATATATATATGCTGCGCATACATGTGCTCGGAGAAAGCTCTCATAAACAGAAATCGTCGTACATATGTGTATATATACGTACCATATATATACGAAAGAAGGAGAGTTGATATACTCCGATGTTTGAATAGTTATCATTCTGTAACCGTTTCTATTTGTTTGTTCAACCCTGTCCATCAACCGAATGGCCAATATCAGTGTGTAGCTACACTTATCTACATCGCCATCGGAGATGTCAGCTCGTTGATCGCCTACTTAGGTTTCGTTCAATGGCTGGCGATCGGCGTGTCTGTGTTCATCGTCATTCTGTTCCGATTTACCCGACCGGAAATGGAACGTCCAGTGAAGGTGAGCTCATTTATATCTGACCAAACCTGTCTTATCTCCGACTGTTATGAAGCTCATAGTACAGCTAACGGCTCAACAATTTCTTATTGCGTCCAACCATTTTTATGGGCTTATGCCCTGATCTTGAAGAGGTCGTCAGCTTGCATGTTGCGTTGATCCGCAAGGTTATGCTGACCCGAGCTTCGGTTGTTGGAGGAAAAACCACGCTAAACAGATCAAAATTAACCGACCAGGCAAAAATCAATTAGGTTCACAAGGTCGCCTTTCTCACTGTTGACTACATAGGGGTGTTTAAGCCGTGAGAAATGGCTCTATTTACATAGAACAAAAAGAATTCTATGGTTGCAACACTATCGTCTTTTATGTAGAAAGCAGAAATTATATAAGGTGTCATGAGAGCAAGAACATTACGATCGCCCAAAGGCAGACCATGACCGTCGATATGTTACTAAATACAATGGAAAAAATAATTCCCAGGAGATTTGTGCAGTCCCAAATACATGTATTACGGACAACAGCACATGGGAGCAGTCAACAATGCCTTGTTCACTTCAACCCTGGGTTAGGCTAACAACCCATTTTCGAAGTAATCAGTGTTAATAGGTGATTCCCGGTAGACTGCTCCACGGAAGCCCTGTATTCTGTTACCTCCCAGGTCAGATTACATGGCGAGTGCTTCAAGCCGCCACCGTTCAAGGATTAAACAACAGGATAATACACAAAGTTATCCTTCATTTAGGTCTGAAACAAGATATGTACTGTGTCTCCAGAATGCATTTCTGCAATCCTATCGTTCGTACTCACTGTAATTCGCTGTTGGATAATACTATGAGCCAACGTTTCTTTGTGAATGTTGCTGATAATGCTGAAGTCAAGTTAAGCTGTGGTAGGGATCGCATTGAGCTCTGAGGTAAAGCAAAACTTGGTCGACTGAATCCCACCGAATGATCGCCTGTATACCCTTACGTTTATCACTTCAACTAAAATCGGTCAACTCAGAACGGATTGACTTCGTTCGGTTGTCATATCTGCATGTGTCCCCACATACACACACTAGCATAGATGCTAACGCTGTCAACTTAAACATAAACGTACTAGGAATGTTTGCACAGAACATGAGATTTGCTTGTCCCAGCTAAGTAAGGAAAGTGAATAGATAAACAGAGGTAATAAAATCACTTCTAACAGTTAAAAGATGTATGTTGATTTTGGTGATTATTGGTTGCGCTGGGCATGAACAACGGGTTAGTGATGAGAGAGGTTTGTTTACCTGGAAATTGTTGCGGCTACTTGCCAGATGGACTGAGGACTGTGAGGAGCAGTTCACCTACCCCGAGCCAGCCAATCTAGGTGAGGACGGTGAAGACAGTGCACTTCGTTAGACCTATCTGACGACCCTCAGTGACCATATCGATGTTGTTGCAGACAGACCGCTACCACAATATTAGGGAGGAGTTGTCCATGATGATAACAAAGGCACACAGCTCGTTCTTTGGTATTCGTCGTTCGTGTTCTTATAAAAAAGTTTCTTTGGTCGTTTATGGTAACGGTTCATAGTGCGCTTGCAGTCAGTTTCGCCGGTTGAACCAGAGACTTGACCAACTCTCGAGGAAAATGCCTATTAAATATCAATATCTGACCATTTAGAGTGTGTGTAACGTTCTCCGGGTGAGCGCTAATTAAAGAGTCTGTTTTCCACGACCACGAAACGACAAAACGAATGGTGACCGTAGAAACAACGGCACTATTGACACAATGATTACTGCGTAAGCAAAGTACAAACCGCAATTCTTTCCGAGTCCTGAATATGTTTAGGCGGCTCAACGAGACCAGGTGAAGAGTTACGAACAGCAGAGACAAGCAAGTACGATCGCCAAGCTAAAGCAACGAAAACGAACGAAGTGGCAGTGAGATGACAATAGAAACATGTAATGTTGACAGCCAATAAAAATTGGTCTACATGGATGTGCCATGGGCAGAACAGAGAACATGCGATGGTGCGCTGTGGAAGAAAGGGGCATAGACAGACACATTTTATCATTGACTGAATTTTGGACAATAAATTAGCCAAACAAGAAATGAATTAAGAGGAATTTTGCTTTCGTCTAGAGAAATCCGCTTGCCAACATTTCTCCTGAAGCCCCACATCGACAACAGTCGTGCTACTGCCTGGTTCTCATCCTAATCTCGTAAAAGGTCACGGTAATAAGTAACTCAAGCAGGTGGCAACAGCGACTGTTTCTGACCTAGTAGCACCTTCAATATGAGCCATTTTCTTTGACCCACACCAAAAACACAGCCCGGTGGTCACACGCTGAACGGATCACTGGAGGTAGGCCGGCCAGGCTTGAACCCTATCTATCACTTTCTAAACCGCATACCTTCCCAGTATCCCGCCGAACGACACCCTTGGCAGTCTCCACGGACAATATGCGTACCAAACCATCCTATCTGGTTGGATGGCAGTGGAATGCATAGGGGCTATTTACCGCACTAGGTCACCAGTGCGAAATTCAACCCTAGGACGCAACCGTTTTTGATGTGCTTAGAGTGTGAGCGACTGATCGCTCAACCACTTACTGCAAGATTTAGCGGCGAGCTGATTTACTCGTTTCCAGCGTTTCGTAAAATTGCCGATTGGTCCTTCGACCAGCAACTTCAAACAGCCACCCTTGGGGTTGTCAAGTGTAGCAGCAGCGATATTTTAACCATGTTCATTTTCGGAATCTTTTGTTGTTATTCCTAGCACGAAGCTTGCATATAATGACGAAGACGCAACTCCAAATGGATGTACAGCCTCTTGGGACTCCACGATCCCTTTAGGTATTTCTTTATCAGTTCACCACAGAATTTAGAGGGCTACTCTGTCATATTTCGAAACTACGAGCTACATGGGTATTTTTTCACATGGGTGTGAACTCTTTCGTACGGAAGCAAATCAGTATGGAGACTATATCAGTCGTTATATCTGAGTCTCCGTAAAGTTGTTCGTTCATGGATACACCCTTAAATTGCACAACACAGTAAATAATAACTCACAACTTCTTCGGTTTTCTCGGTTTAATCATACTATGGTGAGACTGCCACCACTGCAGATTAAAGCTTGGCTCAACTGTAGTGCCAACGGTTGCACAGCCTACTGCCCTCTTATGATATAACTTTGTTCAACATATGTTTGCGCGTTTACTTCACTAAATTCGACCTGCGTCTTAAGGACTGAAGCACCAAATTTAAGTGGAGTTCAGTCATTACTTCGTAGTGGCTGTGAACCTGGTCAGAAGACATTACAGTCTGAACCGTTATTTACTTTTAGAGTGAGGTGAAAAAGCAAACCACTCAAGAGAATAAAATAATAAAGTGGATGCAACAAAATGAAACTGAAGTAAAATGGGTAAAGATGGAGACAGAAAAATTGACTACAGCAAAATGCTGTCGTAGAGAGTGTTACTACCCAACGAGTTGAGTGATCATAAGCTCCCCAACCGGGTAAATGATACCTGCACAGTTTATGCAATGGAAGAGTCGGGGTCTTCAGCGCTTGTGAAGAAATTATAGCCTGACCAGGTCAAGAGTTTGCCCAATTGTTGATGGTCTCAGTAAACAATACACCATACGATGAACACTCATCAGACATAGGAAGTACCCAAACAATTCACTGCTAGCTATGCAGTTTTATCTATTGTTCGGTTGATCGTCTATCCTAAGTGTTGGGAAAAGCACGCTAGCAAACTGCTGCATTACGCGTATGACGATCCTTTTCAGTGTGGGCCTGTTAACGGAGACGACAGTGTTCAAACACAGCTGCTGTGATGATATATCCGTCACAGACAAACCATCTTTAGATCGACGGTGCAGGAAAAATCACACACAGGCTTGATATACCCTTCCTTTCGGCGACGGTCGAATGTTTTTAGATACCTAACTTACGCAGTTGAGGGCTGTTACTAAGTCGCAGCACTGCCCTCAGACGTTTGACCCGCGTGATATTTGTAAAACGGTTCAGTATTACAAACTTTAAAGGAGTTTGATTTAAAGTTATTTCCATTGACTAAACTATAACTTTTCTGGACTACTGGTGCATTACATCATAAACCCGCAGACATTCCACCATTACTTTCCGACTCTGCAGTCACAGTTCTAACAGAAAACAGTAGATAGAAAAAGTATCGTCCGTTGAAATTCCTGTTTCTCCGCTACCCGTAAGAGAGGTATATAGAATCGACAAGAAAAAACCGATCATCGCACCAGACATTGAAGATTCGACAAATGCCTGCAGAAACCACTAAAACGAAAGAGTGCCATTTGTAGTCGGGTGACACATTCAATATCATGAAAGTGACGAAGTCTGTTCTAGTGGAAACAAATCAAAGTTGACTTTATTGTGTGGGAGAAATGAGTTGATATTTAGTCTGGCCGAGAAATAACTGTACGCATTGGGATACTGAGATAAATATTCAATGAAATGACTATGTTAAAAGTTTTAAAAGCTGTATATCGTAAAAACATCGATAAAATATATGGTGGGCTGGGAATACGGGATCACATATAGGTCATTTCAGGTCAGGTCCGGGGATTTGATGGTTGTTGCCAAAAATTGTGCAGTTTCTTGTACACGTAGTTCGTCTGATCTTCGCATGTTGCAACGGTTTGGGAAGATGGAATCTTCACTTCAGATGGAAGAACGAAAGTAATTACCCTCAATACAGCGTGTAGAGGCCAGCTGGTGATGCGGCACTCCCAGATAACGTAACAGCACTGTCATCATTCATATTGGGTTGCTGGGCAAACGAACTCCTAACCCTTTAGCCTGATAGAAGACCACTACCAACAAGACAGTTGGGAAAAGAAGGGTATAATATGAAGGTGATCAGCAGGAAATGATGGTAAACAATTAATTAGAAATATTAACCACGATCCACTAACGGAATGGAGAACAGTGTACTATTTTTGAGGATAATTTGTTTACTTCACTACTTTTGCAAACCCCAAAACAATGAGTAATCTAGCATTGTTGAAAAGTTGTTTTCACTACTTCTTTCTCAAGCCAATACGGTTACATGGGTTTCATCAAAACATTAAACAAACCAAGAAGTAGCTGTTAATAGATGACAATATTGCCTGCTGCTTGAGTACACATATTAATTGGCTAGACTCGACCCGGACTTTGACTGGATGTTATACCCCATAGTCATCCCGGACAGTTTCCGACATTTTCCATTGACAGCAACTTGCATTTGGTCAAACTGAAAGAAAGTTTCCACTAGATGGAACATTCATGTAACCTATCCAAACTTATTGTACGGTTCGACCCAAAGGGATGCTCACCACCTTTACGTCACCGGCAAACAGGTGGTACAGCCAACTTCATGGATGTCACCAGATCATTTATAAAGACCGGCAACAATATGGTTTTCAGCACCGACCTCTGGAGGACACGAATGTACGCCTGCCCTGCCTTGATTTGGCCCCTTCTACTATCACGTAGAATTTCTGATTTACCAGAAACACCTTGATCCATTCAAGTTGCCCTGAATCTATGCCACGTGCACTCGATTTTAGAAGTAGTCGATGATTTGCCGGTTTGATAGCTTTCCGGAAGTTCAGGCAACAAACTTCAACATGCTCAACCTCCTCAAACTTTTCGTAATTTTTCAAAAATTAGGGATGCTAGTGGCACACAAACGTTTCCTTAGAAACCTGTACTCGTATGCGGAAGCGACATTATTGTTTGTAAGGCGTATCACTATTTTTCCCCTGATTGTCCTTTCGGAGACTTCCACTCAACTGATGTGTATGGTTGATGAAAATGTAACGTTTACAATTCTGCCTTAATTGTGATGGTTTTTGCTTACCGTCCATGGTGCAACAGACATTTTCATTCAGTTGTATGAGGAAATATTGGACCGATTTTGCTTTAGCCTATCTGCTTAGAAAACAAGACGACAGCGTATGGAACAACGTATAAGTTTCCAAAAGTGTATGTCATGATAAGTTTCAACAAAAATTCCGTAATTTACAGTCTTCATATAAACCGACCGCATTATACTGGTGATCGGCGTCATAGTACACTGGAGTCTTTGTGAAGCCATCCTAGAAAGGTTATATTCGATGAGGTAATAGAGACAACACTGCGAATTAGATTTATCAAATTTTATATACGGTATAACCGAAGAGAAGGGATAAAGAAAACTCTATTTCTTGCTCCGTCCGTCGCTTGTGGGGTCCACAATGAACAGTAAGTAGTGATGATACAGAACTGTTTGGGTGGATCTACTCTTTTTGCTTGCATGTGATAAACTGCAGTGGGATTCCAGGCTGCCCAAAAGTAAACACTGCTTCTGTCTTCTGTTTACACAAAATTTCATTCCTGTACAGCTTGAAGGATTTATGGGGGTATCACATTCTACTTATCAGGATAACAGAACTAAGCGCACAACACGAGTTCAACTTATTTTGAAATATTTGTGACTAGCGAAACAAAGAGCAAAATCTCCAGCACGTAAGATAACCACATATGCGGATTTGGCTTGAAGGCTGACAGTGTGTGCTGGAAACAAGAAGAATGATAAGGTGGCGCTTCGCATAACACCACCACCGTTTAAGACAAGGGAAAAATATGTTTAATCACCTTGTAATGTGGATCGCTTTTTTGTTTTTGGTACATCTTGCAGCTGTTTTCTCAAGGCTGTTCACCCTGCAGTTGTCATAAAAGTGGTAGGTAGTTTTATGCTTGTAGTAATAACGATATTATTAAAATTAACAAGGCAAAAACAAAACATCGTTTTTCACGATCAGGACGAACTAAAGTACCTGAACGGTGGATGGACAGTAGAAGAAGGAAAACCACGGTTTCAAAATTTGGGTATGGTTTCCTTTTAGTTATTGTAGTGGAACAGAATTACAGGCAATAGACCAAAATGCAATGTTAATCCTGGGCGTATTCACATGAATTAGTAAAGAGAAATACATTTTTTCCAAAGCCTATTCGTGCTGTAGTTAGTGATAGGCGAAAACAAACGTTGGCTCACCGATCGGAAGAAGTAAGTTCTGCATGTGCAGTGGGGAAGGTGGGCTGTTATTCTCAATGAACCGGGATTATGTTTGCCAATTCAGAAAAACATAGCGCGCGGTCGAAGGATCCTACTGAAACATCTCAGTGAAGATGTGTTAACCTCTTATTTTCATCTACTAATACTCAAATGAATGTAGCCTGTTCTAATTTGGTGTGTCGGTGGATTCTAACCTTTCTTGATATCGGACACGTCGGTAAGCGGTTAAACAACACACGCACTAGATTTAATGCAAACCCCTGGTTTTTGAACCTTGATTCTGCCTACAGCAGCCTTTGGTCGCCAATCGCGTCCACGCATACTGTAGCCTTTGCTGAGTGAGCGTGCTGTTGTAATTCGATAACTGAGGGTTCCAGTCTCTACGTTACGAAAGCTGGTCATTATCTTTCGTATGCTTACAAAGGAACCGACCTTCAGCTAACGACTGCGAACAATGCGAATACACGCGTCTTGATTTGTTGGGGTGTTCGATTCTCGAACACTTAAAGCAAGCAGCGCTGCACTCGATTCATAATACTAGGTGAACTGGATTAAAATGTCTGGTTTTGGGGACTAATACGTAAGTTACATTCAGTAGGTTCGACTAGGTTTTTCCCAGCTTGCGTTCAAAGAGACTTCTTCAGCCGCAAAAAGTAAGCGGTCTTCTGTTAGACAGTCTAGCAATGAACATCAACAGTATTCATAACGATGGGGTGAACGTGAAAGCTGTGGAAAATTCAGTAATCTCAAAGGATCCATACAGTCCCTTTATGACTGTGAAATGGATGTATAAGCTGTTAGTTAGCCTTACTACTCATCCCGGTTTCCACTGAGTCGTTGTGAGTTGCATTTCCTAATCGTAATAGGTTTTGTTGCCTCAACAAAGTGTACTCAATTAACAGGAGCTGGAGGCATGATTCGTGGTGTTGTGAATAACTCTTCAAGTATAGTTGTCTAATTACATGTGGGGTGAAATTACTCCATTAATGTAACCCTTTACAGTTCCCACATTATGAAACAGGTGTTGAACTTTTTAAGGTTCACGTTGTACCCAGTATTCATTCGATTAATTGGTTTCGTACTTTCTTCTCTTATTGTACAAAGGCCCCCATAGTTTTCGCCGTGATTTTTGTGGCAGGAACAGCCTTTCTTGTGATATTTGCCTTCGTTGGAGCACCAGTCGAATCACGTAAGTTGTCTTGACGTATTTTTTAACAACACTCCTACAAATCGATCGTTTTAGTAATTCATTCACGAAGCGAATCAGAATGGTTGAACAACAACTGGTGTGGACAGTTGGCATGGGCTTGCCAAAGAGTACCAAATATGGGATGACTGTTAAATTCGATCCATTATTCCTCTCCATATATTCGCACCAAATGAATGTCTATTCATTTATCGCGAATTATGTAACTAATTCTCGTTAGTGTTTATCTCTTGGTGTTGATTAATTGCTGTGCTCTATTGCAACCCAGTTTGTTAACTCAGCAACATTGTTGCACGCGACTTAATACAATTCTATCGAGTTGAGTGTGTGAATTCAAAAGAAAGACGTAAAAATGTAAACAATCGTCTGCAAATGAATTCGTGTTTTTAACTGCACGTGTACTAAGAGAACCACTTCGGTATTAGTTGAAGTTTTATTAAGCTGTTTTATTTCACAAACAGCAGACACCTACCGACGTCACACCACACGAGTGCAGATGACTCCTGGAATGTTTCCGTGGCAACCATTTCACCCTACTCACTTTCTTTAGCCTACTTGATTATGCAACGTTAACCAGCTTGAACATCCTTGGGGTCACTTTACCGGATGAGTAACAAGACTAATGGTGATGCCACACATGATCATGGTGTTTCGAAGTCATTGGAGCGGATAAAATCAGAATACACCGTTGGGCTTACGGAGAGCGTGCTAAAAAGATTAGCCCTAATAATATAGGCTAGGACTAGAGGAACGCAGGTTTTTTGACCTGAAAAGAAAACATTAACCCTTTCACCGTAACTTCATCTTAATTTTATTGTTTATTTATGGCCACGATGTTCGGGATACGAGGTTCAGTCAAGCGCCACAGTGAGGTGTTTAATCTCACGTGACAAGTTGAGGAATCACAGGCGATGATCCTTGGAAAGGAATACGCAACATGCAGAGAACGATAGTCGTGCATTTGTTACATCCGTTCCGCATCAGCCAAGCGAACTTCACTGATGTGCTCAACTTCTCTCTCATATGTGAGCAGGATGGACGATTGAGTGAAATAAAGTAAATTTAACAAGTCACAGACATGGTGTATCAACTTATCGACGATGTACTCTTCAACGATCTTCACTTGCCAACAAATTTCCCGTGGACCATCTCTTCATTTATGGACTTATTAGATACATGGGTGCGACTTGGATTGGCGTAATCGGAAATTTGCCCTAAGTTTTTTACGTGACTGAATTTTGAACGAAAGTTAGGATGCGGATTGAACGTCATCCAGAGAGGGTCGCTGCTCTAACGGGAACAAACCTTGAGTTCACTGCTTCTTTTCGAAAATTCCAAAGCAGTAGTTGCGACGGACTATGAATGGTGCTCAGCACAATCTCCCACTGCTTTTCTGACTGTTTAAATATGACGAGTATAACAAACACATAATGACTTTCGGTTTCTAAACTATTTGAAAAGTTTCAGTGTTCATTCACACTTTGTGATGAGATGACATGGTAGTGAACCAGAGACTATCAGCTGTTAAAGAGGTTTGTATTTGTGCATTTTGAAAACATAAATTTAAGTTAACGATTAAGAAAAAGATCTCATGAATGATTTCGTCTTCCCTTCCCCCCAAACAATTTTACTGCATTGATGTTTAGGGTTTTACTTACATTAGGAATCTAAAGCCAATGGTTTACATTTAACATCTTACCTCAGGTTGTTGAGCTAAACGCAAACGGAACACCATTGTGTATTCATTTATCCGCGTGATTTTATCGAACAAGATTAAACTTATAGGATGACTTTGTTTACTGATGGGTAGCGTTGGCGTTTGGTTATCATAATTTCAAAACTGATCGCGGCCGTCGTTTTTCGGTAGACTTCTCAGTTTCTCCTTGTCACGCCGGGGTTCGAACTCTTGCCACACTTCGTTTGTTTGATTATACGATACCTTATCTGATTTTTCTGTTTTCTCAAGATAATTGACTTCTATAGATCAATATACCATACTTAACTTTGTCGAATGTAGCTAAGGATCATGAAAGCATTGTGCGTTTCACGACTAAACCTGACAAGCATTTTGTTCCGACTCAGTTAATAACAAACAAGCTTCAAAGTTATTGAAGAAGACCGTTATTCCATCTCTTTCAGTCTAACCTGTGGTCTGAATAGTACTGCTTCCGGTAACCTGTGAATTCGCTGGTAAACCTTTTTCCATCTGTAAACTGTCACCTAAGGGTTTTCCGATTTAAATTCATAACAAACGAGAAAAATAATGGCTAACCAATGCCCCGTGTTTTACAATCACGTTTACATATTGTAAATCCTGATAAACATACTGAACTCGTTTCTGCGGTTTGTTATTTATTGACAGTATACACAATTGCCAAGTTTCTGGTGATTTTGACCATTGAGGTCAGAAAAAATATTATTTAGTCTCGCTCAGCACATGGCATTACTTGTAATTCATAACAGTCTTGCACAGTAAAAAAAAATATTTATTTTTACGTACCGAATCGGTTCTCCTATTCTGCTGTTTGACCTGGAAAGTTGTTTATCGTCAGAAAGAAATCACAAGCTATGATGGAGTTGACTATCACATCTATTCTAACCCACATGCGTAATCAACTTGCTTCACCGTAGCATGCCTCTAGTGCTGATGACTGTCTACAGTTCACAAACTCTCAGATATGTCGAAGCCTGGTTAATCAGCCTTCGGCATAAAAACAACTAGCTGTCAGTACTTGTTTACCATCGGTTTGATTGAAAGTATCACTCACGGTCCAGTCCGCTTTGTACTTTTAATCGTTTCATTTAGGTCTTGTCTGATTTCATCCTGTTCACACGTTTAAGACTGATAGGAATGTGCGAAATGAGTTCGTGTCATAGTTTGTCTTTTGATTGCCTCATTCACATAGTAGTATCGAGATCATACCGAACAAACTATACATCTTTGTGACTGTCTTGACATAGAGTGTAACATTTGCAAATCTACCAGGCGCAAGATGATTTTCATAGCGACCGCTAGAAATGCTCACTGGTTAAGACCTTTAGTTGAGTCACCTTAGCGAATTGCTTCGGTAGCCTAGTGAACGATACATCGGTTCGTGAAGGAACGACGGAAGCTATCCCACTAACTTCAGATAAGGATGAGATCTGTCCGCTGGCAATCAGGAAGTATCTAGAATACCATGATCCCTATTGACAAACAACCTCGCTATCTCAGTCGAATGGCTGGTCAAAATGTTTACGTCCAACTGACTTTGAATGCGGAAACCGAAGTAAGTTGACTATTTCAACCTTGATTCATTTGACCACGACCAGTATCTATTGACATTGTGATGGACCATTTTTATTTAACTAATCATAAAACAATAACCGCAGCCGTAACCACTGCTTATCGTCTGCAGTCTTTTTATACAATCATTTTTACTGACTATCATTCTCACACCCTTTCCATTTCCTTTCTCCTCTTTAATCCACTGACAGTTATTGGGGTGTTAATTATTGCTGTTGGGATTCCAGTGTACGTTTTGGGTTGCGTTTGGAGAAATAAACCGAAAAGTTTCACTCGTTTCATGTGTGAGTCCCATTTTGCCAGGTTTCTGAAAAACTCCTGTTTCTCTACATTCTTTGCTCTGTTTATACGATGTCTTTTTTGATGCACAATAATACTGGTGTACTATTCTTAACAGTTTGCTCAATACTGAACAGATAACGCACTCAGATTGGCTAACGGTGTCAAAGATGCCATGGGCTCAGTCGTGGGCAACCAAACTTCAAAAATGGCACGTCACGACAACCGGAAACTAAATTACTGCCTGACTTCAGAACACAACACATAAAGAACATATCGTAATATGTATTGATTTGAACTAGGGGTGAGTGGGTTGTCATGTTACAAAGAGTTCTCCCCAAATATCGTCTGACCTAAGCGGTCATACATTAAAATGCGATGGTCCATACCTCACGAAGTAAACATTTTATAAGTGATTGTTAAAGAGACAAAATATGGCCGTGTAATCCACTTGCAAGTGATAAACTCCGTCATTCAAGTTTCACTAGCCTCGATTCACCTCCCAGTTATCAGCCACTCAGTAAACGGTGCTCCAGAAAACAGATTTCAGTTGGAATGCCCACGGCATTTCAGAATGAACGCGATAGACAGCAGTTAATCACAAGTACACTGCCCCCATACAGTAGGCCTCAAAAATCCGTTTAACTGCTGATGCAGTGCTCATGCTCGAATAAGAGACTGGATAACTGTTCACGGAACAACTGACATTAATGGTTTATGTTCACTAGGCGAAGGGGAGGGTATGCTTGTCAATTTACGGTCAATATCTTCAACGTTCCGTTCTCGTCGCACTAAGATAAACAAATCAGCCGAGTTTTTCTTTCTGTCCGTCTATCTGCTCGTTCGATTAATTTGGCTTGAGTAAATCTTCTCGGCACATTACTCGTTTTTTCGTCTATATACTGAAAACTTCAGCATGTTTCAAAGCTGTCCATTTCTGACACTGTAGAGGTAAGACTAACAACTGGAAAATAGAATCGGGATCGTCCGAAGGCGGCTATCTAATCTGGTCACAGGCACGTAACTCATTGACCCATCGTTCCATTGACAATGTTTCAAAGACCGGGAATATCCCCAATTAGCAAAGCACAGTTGTTTAGCTTTCGTTAGTACGTTGAACGTAGCGTATGGTGACCACAGTTTGACAACCCACCGTACATTTCGTTTGATGGACGCCTATAGCTGTTCTCATCTGCCTAGTCTTACGTTCCACAAACAGTCGGTCCACCTGTTTTGTCTGTGGGCAGCGTGCCAGTAACATAGCGTTCTTTCGGAAAGACAGGAGATGTAAAAAAATGATCGACGGCCACAAGGCATATGTTGGTCTACAGTTTATTATGAATAACCCGTTTAATGGTATGCAATCAAGAATATACTTAACATTGGCAAGTCCATTGGAATAACTTTATATCAGAACCGTGTTAAGCTCGATGGAGGATGTTGTTAGTTTAAACGACGTTGCACTATTTCGTGTTTCACAGACGATAAACTTTTTAGTTGACAATTCTAGTCCGGAAGAATATTTTCTCATGGGCTACTGTAAAATCAAACATGAAACAACCAGCATCTTGTGATAACCAACTAATAATCAACAGCTGAATATTGTTTTCAGAATCGATTTGAGGATACAAAATCACTTACACAGATCCAAGCAAACAAATTTAGTAATACTGTGAATATGCCCGGTTTAGTCATGAGAAGAAACTCGTAGCAAACAAGCTCGTTTTCGGTGTTTCATCCTCAGGCTAAATACAACACATTTATATGGGTTTGATAGGGGGGCGGTAGATAATATAATACTGAAGCGAGAGATTTCAGTCAACAGTTTCTGTCTGGTTTGAGTCATGAGACTTAGTTACATAACATTGACCACGTGAGTTGTAAGAAATCTGCGGGAGATACGTCATATCTATGCAATCATTCTGTTCTGGGTTTGCGCACAAGGCCATGGAAGGTTCAACGTTTTGACTAGCCGTTTCGTTTGTTCCTGTGGAACAAGCTACGTAGGCCGCACAACAAGGCGATTATCCGAACGCATTCGGGAGCACCAACCGGTGTGGCTGACGCGAGGATCGATGAGGCCCTGTTCGTCTGCGATCGCTACGCATTTGATCGAATCAAACCATCTGATCAATCGGACCGAATCGTTCAAGCCAATCTACCGAATATGTGGGATACAATCGAAACAGGTCAAAGGTCGTATGCTATCAATTGCAGAGGCGATTGCAATTCGCCTATACTCACCACCACTATGCGCTCAAAAACGGCTAGTCAAAACGTTGAACCTTCCATGGCCTTGTGCGCAAACCCAGAACAGAATGATTGCATAGATGTGACGTATCTCCCGCAAATTTAGTAATTTCAAATCTACTGTTGAATATATTCTCTGCATCGATTATTTAGTGGATTCCATTACAATAAGCGTTGATACAATTTATGAAAACAGAAGTACATCAGCAGACTGTTAAACCTGGTCAGACGTTATGATAACTTCTAAGTGAATTTTACACACCCATAAAGTGCAATTATTTTCGAAGTCATCGTGGTTCGCTTATTAATTAGTTCATTAGTTACAGCGCACATTTAAGCAATTTTAAAATTATTCTAATACTGTGGCTACCTTGGTGACCTGTGTGATTATCGGCAGTGATTGAGTTGGAAATCAGTTATTGATCTACTCTTCCTAAGATATATATTTAGTTGAATTAGCTCAGAAGGTCAAGTGTTTTCATTCCGAATGTGGTTTGCCTAAACTTCTCTATCCTCAATATTTTAAGCGTTGACGATCATAAGGATGTACTCTGACTATATTCAATGAGGAAGCTTTACTGACGTGGCTGTAATCCAGCGATTCTTTCTTGCATGTTTCCAACTGTTCTTAGTATGATTATGAGTAATTTCCCTAATACCAGGTTGGCTGATACGTCAGCGTTTTGAACCTGAAACACCTACAGAGGCACATCACCACCTCGACAAATCCTAGATACACGTGAAGCGACGATTCGCTTTCTAGAACTACTTGTTATAAAATGGGGAAAATTTCAAGTTACGACCTTATGTTTACCGATCTTTTATGGTACAGCCTGCTTGTCGGTTATGCAGGTATGTACACATTGGTTAGACTGACTGAGTAAGTCCGTTTGCTACCCTTTAACATCTTGTTAAACGTAGTGGCTCCAGGTGTAATATCGGCTTCAATCCCATTCTTTTTAGTTTGAATAGTCATATCGTCTAGTTGGGTAGGTACACATGTGTGATAGAAAGAAACGACAAATTTCAAAGAGGAAAGTCCTCCTGCGATCTCTCAAGGAAATAAAAATACGGATTGTTATGGAAGACTTGGTTTGCACAGAGTGCAAGTATACTTTGCTTATTTATTCACAAAACAGCTTGCTTTGCTGCATCATCATCATCATCATCATAACAGTCATGAGCCTGATCAAAAGGTACAGTGCCTCGAGCCGCCGTTCACCTCAACAGTGGCGTGGAATATCTTAGAAGAAAACGTTACTAAGAAGGTTGAAAATTATTAAAAGAAGACTAAGAGGAAGAAGCGGAAATAGTATGGATACAGGTACGTCGTTGACTGCGACACATCGCCAGCTCGGAAAGAGTCTCTAACCAGCGGTTTCAGTGATCACGAGAACCCCATCCAGGCAGGCGACACCTACCCACTTTGCTCAATGGAGCAGTCAGGGTCTCCATATTTCGTGACCACGTTGTTGCTTGACCACCACGTGGTTTGACCCAACTGTTGGTGACCTCACCATATAATGCCCGGTACGGTAAATGATTAGATGACATACGGAGTACGTGACCCAACCATCGCAAGCTGTGTACCGTGATCAATTGACCAACTAATCGCGCATCCCGAGCGTTCCGGAATACGCGCGCACTCTACGAAAGGTCAGTTAATTCACATCAACGGAGAAAAACTGAACTTGAACTAGAGACTCAGTAAAGTTTAACCAGTACTCATGTAACCAATCACTAAGTTAAGCTGGGCACTACACATGTCTACTGAAGCGTTCAAAATTTTGATGGAATTTTCCTGGTCAATTTAAATCCAGAAATGTTAGGCTCAAACGACGCTCATCGGTAGTAAAATCACGGAATGTGGGTAGTGAGTGACCAATATTTCTGACATATATGTAAAGGTGCAGGCACAATCATTAATGGACAACGCGTAAGTTACTAAATCGTTTCGTGCAAAGATGCACTATTTGTCGTGTAAAGTTCTGTCGAACATCCTAGAGTGAGAATTTTCCATTCAATTTGAATTAACTGTTTTCCTTCGTTAATCTCAATGTTTCAAATATGCTCATTACGATAATGAGAATGAAGACGTACAAGTGAAAGTATGTTTCCGATAATTCATCTTCAGGCCGGTACAATTATATAAGGAATTAACAGAGTTAAATTAGGATATTGATCAGACTTATTAAAGAGAAACTAGGCCACTGGTCAGTCAGTTGGCGATGGCTTGATTGGTCGGTTACGTCACGCTTGTCCATTAGTTTGACCGCTCAAGTTGGCCATCGATCCAATGGATATATGACCATGTTAGGTGCAGCGCCTAAACAAACCGTTTATTGATGACATAATACCAGCCAAGCAGCCTGCTTCCAATAGCCTAGACAGTACAAAGTGTTCTGATTCGGGCCGCCCTTGATGGGTTGCCTGGTACTCGATATAAAACTTTGAAGGCTTGATCAGTTTTCAACCAGATGAGCGAGGATAGCACTGTTGATCAATCGTGATTACCCGTGCCCCAGCCGTCCCTATGGACTATCAAAAGTCCACAAACCTGGTGTACCGGTTGGTCCAATACTTGGTATGATAAATTCGCCTCACCACTCAACGGCGAATTGGCTAGTGAAACTGTTTAAACCCGTCTGAAAAGCGGCTGCCCCACTCAGTCTATGTGATACGTTTGAATTTTTCGATTGCATACAGAACGTTAACATGAGTTCATGCAAATTATGCCCATTAGACGTAGTGTCGTTAGTCCCAAACGTACCGCTGCTAGAAACCGTCAATTTTATCTGTGATTACCTGTCTGAGACCGAAATCGATATTGGTTTACCACCGCTGAAGTTGAAAGAGCTTCTGTTCCGTTGCACATTCCATGTACAACTACTGTTCAGCGATGTGCTGTATCGTCAGACAGATGGCGTAGCAATGGGATCCCCGCTCGGACATCTCCTACCCTATGTATTCATGGGAAAGCTTAAAGGTACCACGCTTCGATCCACCATCAGTCAGTTCATTCAATACGACCGATGCGTAGAAAATATATTTATCGTAGCCAGTTCGGATACTAGTACGCACGCAGTACTTGAAACATTCAATCGCGCCAACCAGTCAGTTAACTTTACACTTGAGGAGGAGACTGGAAACGAGATATTTTTCCTAGAAGTTCGTTTTTATCGACGAATAGACGGAACTATTCAATGCGGAATTCATTGAAAACATACATGGATAACTCAGTACACAAACTTAAACAATTATGTACCCCTAAAACAGAAGAGAGATCTAGTACGCTATCTGACCGATAGAGCATTCAAAATGTTTACGGCGGATACGTTAGAAAGTGAACTGGAATGCATAAAAAAACATACCTCATGATAACGGCTACCCGGAACGATTTATCGCCGGAAATATAATCAAAATATTACCTGACCCTGAAGTGCATGACGTATGAAAGAAGCCAGTGTTTATTCGAGTGTCATCCAAAGGTGACAATGCCGCAAAATGGCTGACAAATAGGCTCAACCAGACAATCAGCAGAACCTATGCTACGGCTGAACTCCGTATTCAATTCTCCACATCCCCAATTCTCGGATTTTATAACAAAGATAGACTGACAGTTCAGACTTCATCCATGTGTATCTATTCATTCACTTGTTCCTGTGGAGCAGGTTATATTGGTCGTGACGTAACCGACCAATCAAACCATCGCCAACTGACTGACCAGTGGCCTAGTTTCTCTGTAATAAGTCTGATCAATATCCCAATCTAACTCTGTTAACTCCTTATATAATTGTGCCGGCATGAAGATGAATTATCGGAAACATATATTCACCTATATGTCTTCATTCTCATTAACTGTTTTCCATTAACCCACTTCTACCAATCTGTGTTTGATGATCTTTGTTATATGTTAGACAAATAACTTGATTTCACACTCCTTACTTCGTACAGACAATCGGCTGATCTGTTACAAAATGCACCACCATACTTGTGCTCTGTATTTGTTAGAAAAGATCGTTAGTTCAGCTGTCTGACGCTCAAGTAATCTAGAATTCACTGTGTTATTCTCACCGTATTTCTTATCAGCGTTTGTTAATTTGTTTCCCCCTTCGTACCTCCCAGTGAATGGGACGATTGCTGCGCAAAAGCTTTGGCGATTGGTCCCAGGAATCTAACATGTACGGAAGTTTCGACCAACAAAATGTACATTCCCTCAAATGCAAATTAATTTCCTCTCGGAACATGTTTTCCGTCCCTTCTGAAACCCAATTTCTGTGTTATTGATTCGCTTATCTGAGGCCATGCAAGGACTGTATTATTTTGTATGTGCGGATGTTGCAAATACTTCTGAACATTTTTCGAGAAGAGCACTCGATTAAATTCTCTATTCTCATGTGTTCACTGCCAGTTTACTTACATTTTTATTCAAATTTTCAATTAAGCCCTCTTCTCACACTTAGCACTTGACCGTTTACTAACCCTGTTTCGTCTCTTCTTTTCGTGTCCTACTTGGGTTGAAAAATGTTATATAAGTTAAAAGTTTCGTATTGTTGGGTTTTCTTGTACACATATATGGACTGAGATAGGAACCGGGAACATTCTCATCTGCAACCGCGGGAAATAGAATGTATGTTTTAGACTTGACATCATTGTATTTATCTCACGCCGTTTTTAAAATAGTTACAGTTGCGAAAAACATGGACTTTGAATGGACTCAAGTCAAGCTACGAGGCCACGTCATAATAAGAAACAGCCGTTCTTCTACCGTACTTCAAACTCGACCGGTAGAGTTAGCAGGGCGCACGTCCATGTTAGCCGAAAGGGTATTAGGTCTTAAACACTGAGTGTGAATTTGGTTTTTCATCCATTTTCAAAGTTACTACACCTTTGGAACGAGTGGTGAACGCTTATCGATTGAGAACAGTGGCTAAACGATGTCTCATCTGATGTCCTCATTAGTCAGACGTGTTTGGTTCGGTGAATAGTAACTGAACCTCGAATTCAAAATGAAAATAAAATTTACCGTACAGGTTGTTGCACTCCCTCTTGTAAGCCCACTTATATGTGCAGATGTAGCTTTTGGGGACCTCGAAAAATCAATTGTGATTCTGACTTATAAAAAAATCCCATTCTAAGATAACGGGTCAACTAAGTTTTTATGTACACAGCCAAAAAGAGTGAATATCTTTCCATGCTTAGGTGCTGAAATTTCAATATTATATGTGTCTTATCACGTAGTCTATGCCGCTCATGAAATGATACAATTAGTTGATGTATGGCTGGGTTCAAATAGAAAGTCGCAACCATTGTCAGCATTTTAAGTGACAGGTATGGTATCGCCGGTGTCACTCTGAATGCTCGTCTATTTCCATTCGACCTTAGAAGAGATATCCTGATTTGAAACTAACGAAACTTTTCATGGTCTGACAAAGTTTTTGTGCTCTAGAAACTACTATTTTTTGAGGTCCGATTTCGATATAAGAAATCTTTTTATGACTAGACAGTACTACGTCATAATAATGTCAGAGCCCTTGCGGACGTATCCGAGTTGCTTCGAATCTGATCCTTGCACCGAATTCCTTCTTCACTCAATTAGATTAACTGCATTCCAGTTTACCTCAAAGACCAGTCTTTACCAGTTGTTGCTTTCAGAAGAAACGTTGCAAAAGTAAACTTGACAACTCCATAGTTCGAAAACGTTCATTCTTTCTCTAGATGAGTATAACCAAAAGTTTATTACGGTCATTATCTCACTCACAGATTACAAAAGAGTTCGCGTGTATCAGCAACGATAATGAGAATAATAGATGTGTAGTTTTATAAGAGAAAACAGGACATTTTTTCGGTGAATGAATAAAATTACAGTGAAAAGCAGAGGTGAACTGCATTATCTAACTAAACAACAGCAAATTCACAAATTCACTTTACATCCCTTTGATCAAGGTCAACTATCTACGTAGACGAGGTTGAGAGAAAAGCGTGGATCTCTTGTGATCATGCGAATTTCAAAACTCGGAAGAACATTTTTGTGAACAGAGATCGCAATTCCTATCAGATAGGATTTGGAGTGACAAAAACTGCATATCACTCACAAATTCTGACATCATTCACACTGCCATTAGATCTGACTTTGCTGTCGTTAGAGCCTGTCAATAGTACATATCCTTGCGACAACCGGGATTAGAACTCCAGTCACTTTGTCGTGAGACAACCATGTTAACCACATTGTCACTCACCTCATATTAGGCACGACTGAGATCTCACAGGAAAACGATTGGCCGCATTAGCTTCTGAGTAACGTTTAGGTTGTCCAGTCGTCTCGGGAGTAGATAAAATAAGTGTCTCGTTAACTCCAATCGATAACCATTAGGCTAGGATCTACCACGATGTCGATTTCACATAAAGTATTTAGGTGGCTGGGAAGTATCTCAATCGCTTTTGATTGATAAAATTTGCACAATACCCACAAATGATCGTAGCTTCCCTACTCCCATAGACATGTTAACCAACCCCTTGGGTTTTCCGTTCGTTTATGCACGTTGTCTTAACAGCCACCCTACCCATAAGAGAATCTGATATGGTTTGCATATACTAATTCGATCGTCCCTAACATCTTGTCATTGTCACAGTGGTTGCACTTATGAACCGTCACTGCTCTTCGTCAGGTGTTAACTTCGCAAATATGTTGTTCTTAAATGAACCTGAACTACATCCGCATGACTGAACAACGCTTATCACATTATTGAGGTGTATATACGTGTCAACACTTGCGTTGAATTTCTCCCATTATTGCGTAACTAATATAGGTCATAATTAAGGAAGCACACATTATCAACGGATGTACTCGAAACGAACAAATAACAAGTAAATTGAGGCTGTTCAAATAAGCGGTATCGAGTCTCGCTCATGTTCTTGTCATTTGTTTCTGAAAACGAAAGCTTTTAATTTGCCAGGCTTTATAACACGTTTTGTTTCAGCATCTGACATATTTCAGTATTGAGGAAAAGTAAAAAACCTGAGTTTTTAGTGAGATTATTTGAACTTTACACTCTGATGGTTAATTGACACTTGAAATTTGCTGCGAGCTTCTAAGCTGACCAAGCACTAAAACTGGAAACAATACGTGTGTGTTCAGAAAATAACTGTTAACCATTCAAACAAAGCGATATTCGTGTGAAACTTACTACGGAAATTGTTAGGAGCTTGTTGAAAAGTGAGGTGAGAAGGTCAAACCCGCCTAATAAACGACTCAATTATAGATAGAATGTTACTAGCGGAATATTTCCCTTTACTGACGTTAGGATTTAAAGCGTAGCTAGTGTATTGAGATAGTATCGTCTACACATATGAAACATCGCATTTTTCAGGCACCCAAATGCATTTCTGTTGCATGCTCGCCCTAAAGTTACCGATTACAGTGTAGTTACGTGTTCGATGCAATGACTTAGCACTTGACCTACTTCACTGATGATAAGAAACGGTATATTGCATGATATGGACAGTCAATTTACTTCCAGCGGGGCCACGAGGATGAGAATCCAGATTTCGGCTTGACTCGAACCAGAAGCAGATTGCTCAGACGCACTAGTGGCTCCGTCATTTGAGCTACCAGGCCACGTTTCATTGCTTGGTTAATTGTGTAAGTTTTACGTATGAACTTTCTGATGTTGTTGTTCGTCTCAGTTCAATCGAAGCACAGATAATACACAGTTTGTTCTCTTTTGAATCAATAAATCTACTATCCTGTTTATCGATACGTTTTCCTTTTCAGTCAGGAAAATAAAATTATAACACACCAGCCCACAGTAAAAATCCTATTCTGGAAAAATGATCATGTCAACTACCATAAAACGGGTAACCCATCCCTTCTTAATCGCCTTTATATGGGCCATCTAGATTTCAATCTACATTAGAACCAATTTGCTGGCAAATATCATTCAGGTTTACTGGTTACTCACAGGTAGTTTTCGAGATCCCAGCCGTCAGTCCGATCCGACCCTATATCGTATGGCTAGTTAAACTAACAGGCACTCATATTGATTTCTTCACCCTCCAGTCATTTCCGTGATACGTTCACTATCTCTTGTTTCATAAGAGCGTGTTGTCTAGCATTTTATCCAGGTTTATGAGGGTGGTCAGTCTTTGGTAGTCTATTGTCAGGATTCCCTCGTCGAAACACACAGTCTTCTAACCTCGTCGATGTGATATCTCATGAACGTGATATATCAGCGTTAAGACATCCCGTGAGAGGTAATCTGCTAGCTAACGAAAAGCAAACGCTCACAGACAGAACAGCTTAAAACTTGCACTGAATTGTTGCAGCCACTGTGAGCTATATAGCAATTTATGTGCAAGAAAATATAATACAGAAATGTTATCACTGGCATATTATCCCAATGCGAATGACCACTTCCTCACTCATACTGATTAACATATGAAAAACTACACGATTATCCTGCAATCTATCAACTCAACAGCAATCGATTTTAGTGACAAGTTAAGAAATCCTCTTAGGAAACAGTGGGTTGAGGTTGATTTAGATAGCCATGATAGAAAATGTATCATATATTAAATTGGAGGGATGGTCTGAACAGAACAGAACACTCACCAAATTTGCAACGACGTCTTCGAACTGAACAGCTGATGCTGGGTTAGCTGCCATGTTTGATGACTGATAATATGTCAGCACTTAATCAATACTTCATTCGTATCACGATCACAGCAACCTGGCTTTCAACAACTTGTCATTTACCCAAATAGTGTGTGGTTGGTATTTCGTTCAGCAATTATTCTGTCCACGTTAAATAAAAAGCATGTGAAATATCCGATTTGGGAAGGACAAAACCATAGCTTATCATATAATCTGTTCTGGTCACATGCTTGTTTAAAAATGAAGTATGGCTGCTCGCCGGAGATCCTCGTATACCTGTCGAATTTAGCCAATCCATACATGTATAAGAAGCACTCTCCTTCCTCTCTCCTTACCAGTGTCTGTATCATCCGAGCATGTATTCTCAAAGTCATCGACTACTCCGTAGTGGATCTATTGCTAAACGTCGACTTTTTCATGATAATCTGAGAGGGGCTTCTCTGTAGACCTTCTTTTCTGTGGTAAGTGTAGATTCCAAGGTCATTTCTAATGAGCGACCAGGATGCTTTGGATTCCTATATCGACTGCTTTAATAAGTCATTAGTATGGGTGGTATTGAAATCCTGACATATGATAGTCGACCAATACTTATTGACCTAAAAAATGATAACAGAACAAACAGTACCCTATTCTTTCCACAAAAGCGATGCATATTAAGTAAGTTCGTAACGTCGACCACTCTCGCCTTCTATCAGTAGTTTGCGGTAAACTGACAAAAGCCTTCAGAGACCTAGTGAAGCTGTCATGTACTTTTAGAGAACAACAAAGCAAAACGTGAAGCCGAGGAGAAGGGTTAATTAGTACTAGGATTAACCTCCTATATAATAAGGGAATGCTACAAAATAATAACTAGGCGCTTAAATGCAATGTGCTCATAAACATTACACAACGGATTTTAAACTAAATCTTGTGTTATAAATAATGAAAACGGAGTAAAATTATCCTGTTGAATTAGCGGCAAATAATCGGTACCTAGAAATCATTTTTCCATACTCACCACGCCCACATCGTTTGCTTCAAATGGAGCTGAAACCATCTGGACAGTCCTGATTCTTGGATGTACAAATCGTCTGACTGTCTGGTAGAAAAAAATGTGCGTAGTATGTATAACTAGGTACTTCGCGAGTACATCACTCTTTCGAGGATATAAACCGTCTCATCTTGCGTACAAAAGCTTGAACACATTGTCTTCTGTTTCTTCTTCAGCGTCGTAATAGATTTTAGTTTGCTAGTGAAATGGCGACCTGATTTCTGGGTTAAAAAGCTTAATTGCTTTATTGTTTTTGTATGGAAATAAGTTGTTTAGCTGACAACTTCATATTTATTGATTCATTCTCATTGGACATCCAAAGTGTACATTATTTTACTACTTCTGTAAGGACATCGGGGTAAACAGAATCACGTCAGAATTCGTGGCTGGGCTGACATCAGCGTCGATGAGTTTCACTTCTAAACTACAAAAACCTTCAGTCAAAACTATACCGAATAAACGCGTTAAATGGCGGAGAAATACAGAACGCACCCTACTAATCCACAGCAGAATCATGGCAAACGTAAGTTTGAACTTTTGTTGCCTTCATATCCCAATGATAAATACCTTACTTCATAATTTTTATTTCAACATAATCTAATTTA